>JAMKCH010000918.1:0-43254 GCA_023653785.1 Ophioderma brevispina | reverse complement strand
ATATTATTTATATAGGATGAGATCACCTGTCTTTTTCGAAGTAGGTCCATGATGTTTTTGATTAAAAATTCTGACAAACGTAGCTAGAGTATCATGTTTGCCTTTACTGAAAAGACTAATAAAAAGTTTAAAACATCATCCCCGAGGCTCCAAGTTAACAACCAGTTAAATTAGCTGGGCTCCTACTTTACTAAATAATACAGTGGGCACAAGGTAGCCTCATTCCATCACCCTCACCATCAGGTTTCCTCGGCTGACCCTCACTTGAGACAGTCTACTAACACTGCTGGGCATTCGATATAAGAAACATACTATCAAGAATATTACACAAGGTTTAAATGCGCAAGTACGAGTAGGTGGATATTGCTGAAATCAATAAGTTATTTGTCTCCTCCGTCTTATTAACTCATTCCAAATTCCTATGTTGAATTATTTGAATGTTTATGTATCCTGTGGTTTACCATGTTTACTGTCTAAAGAAATTGGTGGCATACTACAACTTGCTGCCTAGTGTCTTAATAAATATTTAGCCCAGGTTAGTTAAATTCTTGATAAAAATGTCTACTTTTGGTTGAAAATCTAAACTTTTAATGGCTTTTAGGGATGTGGATATGATTGCAAAAAGCATGTGCTTGCATATGGCCTCAATATACTTTTTCGTGAGACCCCCACTTTAAGGGGTTACAACAAGCCATTTATCAAACATAAGAAAGATTTGGTTCAATACAATCGCTTTGCCGCTCTTTTTAAGGTAAAATGATCTAATCCTATTCATGATCTTTCAAACTTCAAACTTCGAGATAGATCATTCCTTCGAGATAGATCATCTATAACAATTTGCTATCTTAATAAGAAAGCACGGTGGCGATTTAAGGTTACCACAAAAGCAAACAGCGCTCGCTTATTACCCAGCTATTTGAAATGATGGTTAAGATTCAATGACCTTTGGTATTTTCCCAAAATGGTGATAGAATCTAGTATTAAAAAAGTCATGTAATAGCAACAAGCTGTACTTAACTCATGAAACCTCACAGAATAACCTCGGAGGTACTTAGCTAGCTAAATATCATCCACCGAACTGTGACTTATCTTAGCCTATATCATTACGTGTGTGAACAATATTTATATGTCGGACAATGCCTTCCGTAGTTGCAAATGCAATGCAGGAAGCCCACGGGGAAATTTCAAGAATGTTGCGTTACGCAAGGAGCTTTATAATTTGTTGAATGATGGAGACAAAACCCCGGGCCTATTTAAAACGGTTTTCATGTCGTTGTGCCGCACTTGCTATCATACAATACTATAACAGATAAACACGAGCATGAAAATAGAAGCAAAGGGAAAATGGACGAGAAGAAATCAACTGAGGACTCGGAAAAGAAAGATAAGAAAAATAAAGGAGGTAACTGGTCTAACCACGAGTATCACATAGAGCTGAAAATATCAGGCATTTGATGAAAACGTGAAGTTAAACACGTCTTAAACTACCCTCTGACCAAGGCTAAGTTTACCAACGTTTTAGGCATGTTTAAGGATGTTCAGCTAAAATTTAAACAGCGTTTAAAGTTAACCATGCTTTGAGAATTTCGTTTATTTTGGCGGGCGTTTAAATTGCGATTTAACCAGTGATTAGCGTTAAACATCGTTTGAGAATACGGGCCGTTATGTCTTCAGGGTTATTGTATAATTTATCATCTTGGTGATTATATTTTTGTATCAGAATTTGCAGTAACATGTTTGGAATTTGAGGATGGATAAAGTTTTCAAATTGGATTTTTTTTTCCGGTTTTGACGGCCCTGGTGTTACCGCCTATATTTTTATTTACTTCCATTCTTACAATTGATAAATGCACATTTCTACATATCATATTTCACATTTACGTACATATAACGTATTAATACAAAATAATTAATGTAAACCGGATTTATGTATTTATATACAAACAAAAACTTGGACACTCTCACACACCCTCACTCTCAACGAACATAATATTCCAATTCATAAAGCATTTCAACCATAGTATAATATAATGAATATAAGGAATACAAGATTTGTATGAAATGTAAGCAGCTAAGAAAATAGATTAACTCCAAATTATCCTTTCAATCAATTGAAAAGAAGCCCCTCAAAACTGCCATTTGTTTATGAAATAAGGAATAATGGTTTTTTCAGTAGGATATTTTTTCAAGTTTATAATAGTTTTCAATTTCTCTGTGAAGAACAATAATGAAAGAGAGGACACTTTGACATCTGGTTTCTATAATATGTAGACTTTGTTAACATGATCAACAATTTAAAGCCGAATTGCATATTTTTAAATCACAAAACCAAAGAAGATTGATATTTAATTTAGAGAACTGGGACTCCAAGCTTAAAAAACAGTTTTGTATTTTGAGACGCAAATAATCTTACTTCTTTACATTCCTAATATTGCTCAATTGTCTCAGCCACTTCTTGGCAAAAAGTACATATATTATCATTTCTTCGACTTTTTATACATAAACGATTTGTAGTTAAAGCTCTTATTGAGACCCTGTATTGGACATCTTAGTTTTGTTCCATTGTACATCTAAAAGGGATCAAACATAATGTTTTCCAATCATTTACTGAAAAAACACCCGTTTAATTTTAAATTCCAGTTTTGTCTCGAGTTGGTTCCTTGAATGCTGCAAGGAATTACAGAGAGACTTGCATCCTCCTTATCCTTCAAATTAAAGCCTTAAATGAAAAGGAATAAAAGAAAGTGTATTTTGATAATATAGACATCTGGTCTGAAAAGGTGTTTAAAACTTTTCTCGATTGCACAATTACCCGTTATTTTCCAGAAAGTTTGGGGGTCCGTAGGCCATATTTTCCTTTCAGTTCTATTATTTCCATAAAACGGCCACTATCCGTTACCCAGATCAGCGACGTAGTAAATTCCTGCTTTTGACCATGTTTTCTGAATTTAGTTCCTTCCACCAATTTTGAAAACACTATTTTCCTGGAGAGGGCAAGGAGGCAGAGCTGAAGAGAGAGAAGAAGCGAAGAGTAGGGTCTCCTCTCAGATTTTAGAACCTCTTCCAGAGTTTTAGGGATTTTTTTATTTGGATTTTTGGCCACACTAGAAGAACTTCCTTCAAAAAATATTATGTTCTTGTTGCAGCATTCGAGATGAAAGAAGACCCTTTTTTCGAGATCCCTTATCGTGAGTCTCCGTATATTAGAAAACGAGATATTCCTTTACATCGATGTTCCTGTAATCATTTCTTCTGACATGTAACATTTCAAAGCCTCAAAGAAAAGATCTATTTTGAACATCCTTAGCCCTCCATCCATCATCGTTTTTTGAGAGCTGTCTCGACTTATCTTTCCATTCTTGTTCTTCCAAATGAATTCATAGATCTTTTTTTGCAAGCATTTCAGGAAGCATTTAGAAGGGGTCGGGATTGACAAGACGAGATGGTTAAATTTTGGAACTAACAATGATTTTACAACTGTTATTCTACCTAAGACAGTTTATTTTCGTTTTGACCAATGATGGATTTGATTTGACACTGACTCCATGACATTATTGTAATTTAATTCTTCCATCTCTGTAATTGTGTTGAAAAATGCACTCCTAAAGCCTTGAACTTTCCATCTTGTCCCATTCAGTTTTTGGTGTTATATTTGGGTTTGGCTGTTTTGGCAATGGATCCGATGTCCCAAATTTGGTTTTGGTCTTCATTTACTTTTAGACCAGATATACGTTCAAGAAGATCAAATTGGATTTTGTTATTCTTATTTGTTGTATCCAATATTAAAATAACGCTTTTATGTTAACATGAGCACCAATCACTTTTCGGCACATATTTTTATCGAATCCTGTTTTCCAATGATCTTCTTTCTTTATGACATCCACTTCCTTTTCATGATCTTCTTCTTCATTAACTTCATATTCATGTTCTTCTTCTTCATCTGTCTTCTTCATCATCTTCGTCTCTTCATCAGCTTCTTCTTCATCTTCTTCGTCTTTTCTTCTTTCTTTCTTCTTCTTTTTCTTCATTCATTTCTTTTTCATCATCTCTTCTTATCATCTCTTCTTCTTTATCATCATCTCTTCTTCTTCGTGACCTTCTTTCTTTTCATGACCTTTTCTTCAATGATCTTCTTCTTCTTCATGATCTCGTCTTCTAACTAATGGCACATTAAATACAATAAAGTGTAAAAGAACTTTGCAAGACGACCATTTTAGTCTATTTAATTTCGTTGAATTGACAAATTGATTTATTTTGAGCGACTTCAGACTTCAAAGTGGAACAAAATTCAAAACCACACATGAAACAATACATGATTATGAATATCATCAAAATAATAAACAGATTTTAATGGGAACCATACAAAAAATGAACAAGAAACCCCAAGAAAGCCAATCTGTCAGGTTTGTTTTGTCAAATGACGTCCTTGTAAGGAAACCAGTCCGTGGCGGCAAAAAATCTTAAGGTTAAAATACAATGATGAATCGTGACTAAATTGATACGACACTAAACCAACTCGGAAAAATATAAATTAGCGAAGCCACATAATCAAAATGGCATTGAATAAGTGCCGGACACAATTACGATACATGAACTTGATCTTGGATACTGTTTTCAATGTCCTTTTTAATTAGCAATATCAGTATTTGACCTTGACGGATTGCTCCAAACATCTAACCTTGCAATCCTCAACTTTTTTTAAACATTTCTTTTTAGACCCCAATTTCTTCCTTAAATGTTCCCTTAATTGAAGTCTGGATCGACAGCAGTTGCACGCACTTTTGAGAGTCATTTCGCGATTCTAGCGAATTCCGTTTATGGTTTATAAGATATCTTCGAGGAAAAGCTTATTCTCAAAATTGCAATTTGCGTTTTGGTGTTACGATCAAATATTTGAATCTCCATATGCGACTGCACTATAATTTCAACAACAAAAAACACACAAAGTAAACAATATCAGGCACCACACTGAACCAAAAATACAAAATTCTTTCTTGTAAGTGCTTTACAGCAAGCTTCAATGAACTTTATTTTCACAGATTGAAGTGGTTCATATGATATGTTTTTCTCCCGGTTGGTTTTTGCATAGCGCATGCTGATAATGTACCCAGCCCCCAGGTGCGCCTTCCAAGAATAGGCGAAATCTTCTACAATTGAGCACACTTTCCTAATTCAGTACGCAATATTTTCTGGGTATGCATTGCTAAATGTTGAAGGTAAGAGACTCTCCATCGATGAAATTACCATGAATATTCAAACTGTATCCAAAATTCAATCACAATACAGGAAACGCAATTGGGACATCGTGAAATAGGGTATATTCTATTCACAGATTACTTTCAGAAAGATTCTTAAATGTCGTATATTTGTATCTTAATCATTATAGTCCTGAAGCTGACTAGAGGTTTTAAGTAAGTTTAAAGCAAGTCTTACAGTCTCCCTAAATAATTTCTATGCCGTAAAAATGTGCTGAATCCAAACACAGCAACACCAGAAATGGCCAAATCCTACAATTTGTTTATCATATGTATGTTTCTTGCTGGTAATGCTGGAGACCTTTGGACAGCCAGTATCTGTTCAGGAATGTGACTAAAACTTCTGGTGGAATCACACCACTAAATTACTCCCCATAAACTTGTGTACAAATGACCCCCTCATCAGAAACTTCATTTTCTCGGCTATTAAGCGGCTATTTTTTGTAGGATTAGGACCATACCTCTTCTATAAATATTAAAAAGTCATATGATGAAGGCTGATTTTTCCTACTTTGAAATATTACTAGAAGTTAGAATTGCAGTTTCCCAAAAAGCCTCAGAAATAATACAAAATGCCACAGACAAAATCTTTACCACTTAAATGGTTTGTTACTAGTCCAAACAATATGAAGATTCAACTTATCAACATTTTATGACTCCTCATTTCAGACGCCAACACTGGGTTGGGCTAGTTTATTTACTGGTGTGGTTCCTATTATATGGTTGAAAGGAGCTGCAAGCGTATGACAATAAATGTATTAGCTCAAAGGGAGATCATGAATGTAGCTCAAAGGGAGCTTTGAATTAGCTCAAAGGGAGATCATGAAATTTAAATTATCCAAATTGTGAAGCTTTTATCTGAAATAACAAAAAATTGTAGTTAAAAATGTATCTACTCCACCATATATTTGGTATCAACACATCTCCCCTAATTTAAACCATACCCTCGACAATAAAATTATGCATGAAGTGACATGGCGTCGCTGGGGAGGAAAAACCTCATATGTAATTGAAAGGTCAAATGCAAAACCTCATATGTACAACTTCGGTAACATGGACAAACCAACCTATTGTTCAGTGTTTGGTCAAATCAAGTTGGTGAAAATGATGAGGTGATGTTTAAAGAAGTACGCAAGATCTATTTTAAGTATTTTGCGATACTTTGCAAAACGACAATATCGCCAAACAGGTCGTTTTGTCAGTTTACCGAAAATGCACATATAAGGTTTTGCTCTTAGAGGTCAAATGCACATATGAGGTTTTTCCTGCCCAACGACGATGGATAAAAATCACGCTATAACAGAGAGCGAGAGAGAGATATGTTTTTCGTTTTTAATTTTTATAAAATTTATGAAATGATGCTCGTCTTTATAACGAATATTTTGGTGGTTGAATGGTGTCAATATTATTGATCAGGTTTCATTGCACAGGTACAATACTTAAAATATGATCGTGATAATTAAAAGAATGACAAATTTATATAAATGTATGCGGATGCGGATGCCAGGAAAAACGCAGAGCGCGTATTTAGTAGCACCCAATGAAACATAAAGTGTTGATAAGGCATCAACAAATACTGTAATAATATATAAATTACAAGCACAAGGGGAAAATAATGCTGCCGACCAAAATTACAACTGGTAATGATTCTAAAAACGGTGGAATGCTTTAAGGAAAACAAAACTCACAGGAAGGGTATTACTAGTGTTAAGGATAAAAATGAATTTATCAGAAATACCAAAGATATTGCTAATGCGTTCAATACTTATTTTTCCAACGAAGGTGAGTGACTTCCTGCAACCTTCCCTGAGAATCCAGAAGACATAGGTGACCAAGCTGATGCAACACCTACTGAAGAGTCCAGGTTTGCGGACAGGTGGAAGTAACGGTTGGCCAGGTAAATGAGCAACTGACTAAAATACCATTTGGTAAAACCACTTGAATTGATGACATCAGCCTCAGGCTTTTGAAAGCCGGTGTCATATACTACAGTGTCCGTGTGACTGAGTGTCCTACCACCCATCTGTCTATTGTGTTCTCCAAATGACCTCGTCTACAAGATCACGGTTTATTCCGTACATGTTGCTATGGTAGCTAAGACACTTTCTCATGGGGGACACTCAGTTTCTTTACACCGGCGCGCCCCTTAATAATATCTCGGCCGATTGCATTTATCATGACCTTGGGTCTTCCGTCTGGTGTCGTGCCAGCTAAATGGAAACAAAGTAGGGTGACCCCGATTTTCAAAGAGGGTTGACAGGTCAGAAACATGCAATTATAGGCCTATCTCTATTACCCCAGTCATTATGAAAATCTATGAGCAACTTATTAACAGTCAATTGTATGAGTATTTGCAAGAAAACAACTTATGACTACGGATTAATCGGGCTTCAGGCCTCGTCACTCCACGCAGACCTGCTTGCTGGATGTGTCAGATTACCTGCTCAACAACATTGATGAAGGGTGCTGTCTTTTTAGATCTAAAGAAAGCATTCGACACGTTCCCCATAAAACTCTCCTTCGCAAGCTCGGTCTGCGTGGAGACAATGGCTTTGATTTCGTTTGATTCAAGTCATACCTAAATAAGCATTTTCAAATTGGTAAATAGGGGACTGCCAATCCGACATGTTGCCAGTTTGCTGTGGGAACCATCTTGGGTCCGCTTCTCTTCATCATATGAGTGAATGATCTCCCACTTCACATCAATAAAGAGCAAGTTTAAATCTGTCTATATGCCGATGACACTGTCATTTTTGTCAAGGGCAGCAGTGTCATGAAGTAAAACCCTCACAGAGAAGCTTGCAAGGTGACGGATTGGCTTACAAAAAAAATCACCCTAAATTTTTTTTTAAAAATGTCAATACTCTTTGCAAGCAAGATAAAATTAAGTCGTAGCAAAGTCCAACTCTCTGTTAAAATCAATCACTCTAATATTGATCAGTTCCAAAGCTTCAAGTAAATGGGTGTCTATCGCGATCCATCTATTCCATGGGCCGGACACCTAAACCATGTTACCAAATATATCAACAAGAGAATTGGTTTGATTTACAGAACCAGGAAGAAAAAAAATATACCAATCCCTGGTCCTGCTGTGGACTACTGTGATGTTGTTTGGGGGGAAATTCCTGCAGTAATGTTACATCCAAATTGAGTAGTCTTCAAAATAAAGCTGATAAAGCTATCCTCGGGTTAAACAAGAGGTTACCAACCACACTGATGTTAGACTGTCTGGAGAGGGAAGATCGCCATACCAGACGTAATACTCATCTGAATGCTATGGTATATAACTATATCTCTAGCTCTTGCAAGGTCTCAAGTTATTTATTTAATGTTTTTGATCAACTCGTTGACAATTCTATTTATTATACGAGATGCAGTGCACAATGAAACCTAAGGCCACCCAAGCCTAGAACTGGTGCAGGTAAACGTACTTTTAAATATTGGGGCTCTACCGCCTGGAATAAACTTCCCAGTAGTGTTTAACATCCACTTATTTATCCAAAAATATCCACTTATTTATCCAAAAGTTTTAGATTTGTTTTTACGATATGAAAGGCCATATTAATTGTTCTCGTTGCTACCCTGAAATTTTGATTCTGCCAATACATTTTCAGGATGATATCAATTACACTCAAGATACGAATCTTACGAGCTACTGCTTTCTCTGAATATTTATTAATTTTGTTGGGAAAAAAACATGTGCGCCCGGCTGGATTTGAATCGGCGACCTCGAGTATCACTAGAACTGCACCAAGCCTGGGCCGGTAGGGGAGGTCGCCGGTTCAATTCCGGACGGGCGCACATGGGTTTTTTCTAACACCTGTGTGCGCTGGCTTTCTCCAGGGAAAGATTAATAAATACTCATCCTTGTCTACCTGGAGACCTTAGTAGTTAAAATTTAAATACTGCTTTCTCTGATGCAACCTATGGATGTGAGTCATGGACCCTTAAAAAACAGATCCCCCGGAACTTTTCTCGTTTTTACTGTTTTTACAGAATGTAAACATCCAAATTGTTTTCAAACTCGTGGAAGTGATTTCAGTAAGGGTCCTTTTCATTATGACAATTTTTTTCATGCCATTATTAGAAGGGTTATAAACGAGAATCCCATTCTAGAAGTTTGGGGAAGAAGGTTTGAAGATGCTTTTCTATAGTTTGAAGGGTGCTGAATCAGAATTTTTGGGTCCAACCTCTGGGAAATGTGGGGAACTTTGTAAAATAGGGGGGGGGGTAAAATTAGTACAGGGGTAAATTTGAAATCAAGTCAAATTGTGTTTTAAATATACACCAATGCATTGATCTCATTATAAGGATTAAAAAAGGTATAATTGTATAGGTTCGGACCTTTAGTTACAGGGCTACAGCCCTGAAAATGTTCAAGGTCATCCTGGGGCAAAAAATATCTACTGCTCAGATTTTGTTGAAACTGGTGTAAAATTATTGCTCTGGTCATACTGAAGCAGAAAATTCATTTTAATTCTTTGGGTGACAGCTCTGTATACAATTTGAGATCAAGTTTTGGTGACCCCTATAGACTATGTAGACCCTTGTTACGTTTTGCCAACTAATTACGAAACAAAATGCCAAACATTTAAAATAAGGCAAGACGAACAATTTGACACCAGTTTCAACAAAATCGGAGCACTGGGTAGGGTTTACCCCCAATATGACCTTGAACCTTAATAGGGCTGTACCTGTTTAACTAAGGGTCAGAACCTAGACAAACTATACCTTTTTTTAATCCTTATGATGAGACAAATACATTGGTACACATTGAAACACATTTTGACTTGATTTCAAATTTACCCCTGTACTAATTTTACCCCCTTTAACCTAAATATTAATAGAGTAATCTCTAGCGCATTGCTGTATGCTTTATCACGTCTCTCTTAAAAACTACAAATTTGTTTCCTTTAAAACTTTGTTGTGGATTAGACTCGGTTCTCAGTCCCTATATTTCAGTGGAGGAATTGACTTTGGAAAAAAATCAAAATTATCAAGTTTGGGATTCTGATTTCATCCCTAATGTATTTATATTCATTAGAAACATACTCGATTGAAACAAAATCAAGAATCTTAATGCATTTAAAGGCACCAAAATGTCTAACGAAACATCAAAATGTTACAGAATTCTGCACCTTTGCGAAGTGTGACAAATTCGCACCGGGGAGAGAAATCACTTCATTTTTGCGACTATAAGCACAAAATTGCAGTTTTAAAGGCATCGTTAGCAAGAGAAACAACTCTCCATCACTGCTGAATAGTATGTTTTAATTACATTTTAAATGCAAGTGTAAAATTTCAATCGCTAAAATTTAGCATTTCCTCACCAAATTCTGAGACTATACTAGTTGTGGATGTTTGTGAGTACCAAGCTCTCGTATGAAGTAGTTAACACGGTACACTTAAATCTGAACAGACACCTTTAAGAGACAAAACGGTACTATTCATCTCTCTATGCATTTAATAGATGGAATGCTGTTATTGATTACTTTTCAACTCTCAGAGGTTTTGTAACATCGCCTTTCTTTGTTAATGTCCCCCAAACAGTTGCTAAATATAGTACATAGTACACAGAAAATTGTCTCATCCTTCACTCTTCTTTCCTGTGTCACAACGTTCCTAACAGAAAAGGTGAGGATATAATGTAGTTTATGACCAAAAAACATTTAAATATAGAAATGTAATTAAGTTCAGTAAAAGCCATCAATTTCTAAAATCTTTGACTTTTTTCTTTCTTGTCACAGTAAATTGTGAAATGAAGATCTCACCAATACTGGTCTTTCACATGTAAAAGCGGATTGTTTTATCAACGATTATGCCAAAATGATGCTTGCTAATAATACTAAAGGTTACAATGGTCTTTCAACAGTATACGACACATGAATGCGTTACACTTTGAACTCCTAGTATTCTATAGAGGTCTTTCACCTCACTCATGCATAACCTATAACAAAAGGTGTTAGTTCCCGTAGTATTCCTCATTCAGATCAATTTAATACCCGACCTCAAAGAACTTGTGCTATTCAAAGAGTGACCCATACTTTTATGCATACATATCCAACATGCATTTAGAATGGACTTTACCATTCCCGGCAAGATGGCTGCTAATCCGAAAGGTGGAAGACCTCTATTGGTAAAGTATTGCAAAACTTATAATAAGGCCACGTGTCTCACGTAGTCCTAATGGCAATATTATCCAAACACCGCGGATTATTTCGTGCCAGAACAATATGGTGTCCTTGGCATCTCTGCAACTCCTGAGACTAAAATCAGAACAACTTGTTTATTACTGTGACAATTCAAAAACATGTTCCGTGATAAACAAGCACTATGCGCTTACTATCAAATTAGCTGTTGCATGTACGAGTTGTACGACACAAGAGGCATACGATAATGACTGTGCCATCTCGATGGCACGGCATGCCAGCCTCTGCTGTACCGACCAGTATGATATGATTGGCTAAAAGTTGCAACCTTGGGTCACTTATATACATGAAAGATAAATTCTTATAAATTCTTTCGCTAATGACGTATACTCCGCTTTACACGTGGTGCCCAAAAGTAAATATAGGACTATACCTGTAACCTCTAACAGTTTATTGAACGGGAGGACATTCCAAGGTACACGATCGTTCTTGTTAAAACTGGCATATCTCTCCACTCTGTTTTGTCGTTTCCTTGATTTATGCTTACATGGGTTTAATTCTACCGTTTACCGTAATGCCTGAAACAAATTACAAACTTAAGTAACGGTAAACAGCATCAATCGCCATCAGTGATGCAATTGCAAGGACGGGAAGAATAAAAGCAGTGAAAACATTATAATGACGTCAGCCAATTAAACCAGAAGAATTATTTGGATATTGTAAATATTATTTTGAGGAGCCTTATACTAACGTTACGTGGAAATATGGTATATTTACATATAGTAGCGGAAACATATATGAATTAAATCTATAGTTTTGCCTTTCGCACACAAATAAGAAAGTAAGAATATTAGCACTGGATAATATTACATGGCTCAAGATATACACGAAATCATTTAAAGCGTAAATAGTGCTTGTACAAATCTATGCATACATACAACACTCATCGCAACGGGTAGAGACTACGTTCAGTATTGACAATTTAAACATGATGTGAAGAGGATATTTAAACAATACAACGGAACAAATATTTTTATATATTACCGTACTAGAAGTTAGCAAACTGAAATTAAATGTCGATGTGTTCCCAACTTTTGTCTGTACTACTTAATTTACAGTGACGTTCTCCTGTTTCAAGATGTTTATATCAAGCCCCTTATATTTTTTGACTCAAAGCAATGTGATTATAGCATATTGAATTTTCCACTATCACGAAGACAAATTCAACATCAAATGAAGAACGAAACATGTCTCACGAATGCCACGACTTAGGACCTCAGGGTCCAACTTTCTTTCACGACAATATCTTCTTTATCATAGCAATGTCTGTAGTGTGATTTTGATCTGAATGCGTTATGTTTACTTTCAGGAAACTTGTCTTGCAGCTTACATTCCCGTGCAATATCCTGGTTAATGAGCTCATATGATACACCTACTACTAATTTTAAAATGGAAGTATAAGAGTTGATTGGACGACAAATGATTTTCTTCAATGAAAAACATGTTAGAAGTTCACTCAATACTTTCTCTATTATACGGTGTGTATGGAAATCGTGTCTTAGTAAAGTCTTCAGAAGGCATTTTATTAGACAAGCATATTCTGCATCACGTTGTGTTCTTATATTAAATTGACATTGAAATGGCTTTCCGCATTAGCTTATAATTTGAAACAAGCACCAAATTTACAAATTTTAGCGAAAGAGTTTAAATATCGGCAAAATAGTTGGAATGTGTGCATATCCTTATAGTAATTCTACCGGGTGCTGTTCCAGAAAAGATCGCTAAAGTCG
Organism: Ophioderma brevispina; assembly: GCA_023653785.1. Lineage (NCBI taxonomy): Eukaryota > Metazoa > Echinodermata > Ophiuroidea > Amphilepidida > Ophiodermatidae > Ophioderma > Ophioderma brevispina. Next base: position 30,060 of record JAMKCH010000918.1, on the reverse strand, counting down.
TGCCAATGTACAAAAAGAATAATTTGATATCAGTATGTTAGTATCCGTTTTGGTATGTTTTTCTATGATAAAGGTTAGGTTTCAACAGATGCATGTGTTATACAGACAAAACCCACATTTTTAACACGAAACAAGCTGTGGATTGCGGGTGAATTATTCCAACAAATGCAAAATCTTTTATAATTAATCAAAACCATTGATACAATTATTATATACACGATAAAAATTGCTTCTGTGGAAATTTCCGAGTCTGTTTTAGGGAAAAACAATTTAAATGATACTATTAATAATTTTGGTTAATCATGTTTGTAATATTGACTTAATAAATAACGAACTAGGTAACTGGTTTGCGTTTAAAAATACTAATGCCTACAAAACTGTCTACATGTTAGGAACACCAAACGAAACTTCGACATAGACAATATTAATGACGAAATTGGATGTACTCCAGAAAGGCTTAAGAAGGAATCCGAGACAAATATGTTTATTTTTCGGACACTGGCAGATTTTTAACTAAATACAACTATTTACTGTTACAGAAGTATGTTCTCTTTCTTATAGTGGGTGAGCCAGGCATGTTGGTCGGTACCACCTGGGGGGGGGGGGCAAAGAGGCATTTATACCAGGGCTACCTCATACTATGACATACACGAAAATGTATGATGGACATTCTGAAGGGGTAGCTTGAGCGAGATGGGGGTCGCAAAAGATTATACAGGGGTCAAAATTGAAAAGTGGTCCAATGTTGTTGAATTGCATACCAAAATGTTCGTATGATCACAAGGATTAAAAATATATAGCTTGTGCTATCTCTGACTTACCCTTATGGAGTTATAAGCTGAAAACTGTTATTGTAGGTCAAAGGTTAAATTTAGCTTCTACAGGGGTCAAATACTAAAAGACGCTTCAATTTCAGTGGAAATGGTCTCATATTGTTTGTAATGTTATCACAACTAAAATAAGGAATAGTTTGGACCATCTGCAATGTGAATTTAACAAGTTACGCACCTTATTAGTACTACCCCTATACCCCTATAGGGGCTGGGGTAATGGTTAATTTGGGTGTTTGTAACTTGGTAACTATACATTTATTTATATATATAGTAGTAGCCAAAGATGCGACGAACGGAACATGTTTGGAAACTGAAGTAGGATCTCCAAGAGATACAAAGTTGCAGGTAAATTGTATAATATTGGAACGAAGTACAGCTTAACTACTTCGCCAAGCTTTCGCGCTGTACACCAGAGCTTCCTCAAAGCAGTGAAAAAAATTGTTATAAATAAAAGAGCTAACCAAGGAACAATATATAAAAGCAATAGTGTCAAAAATGACAAATAAAGATGAACATATGGAGAAATACGGTCAACTAAATAACACTAAGAAAGCAGATGGGGCCGGATATGACACCAAACAGAAAAGGGAACTAGGTTTTAGGGGGATATTGAGCCCTTGAGGTTGGTTAGTTTTGAGAATATCGATCCATCATCCAGAAACGCTCGCGATGTAATCGACGGAATTTTGACTGGTTACCCAAACTCTCGATAATCCTAAGTAGAGAAAGAAACACGCATCGCATACTAGAACATAGAGAACAATTATTTAACATGGACATACACAACATGCCTAAGCGTGAACACCCTGGAAAAATCGTGGACATCCACGCCTGGGCAGGGAATAATCGTCAATTTAAGATCTTTTTCAGAATGACGATTGGTGGAAAAATTAACCGCAACAGGTTTGTCAGGATGACTGCGATAGTGTCTGATGGTAGAATGATGATTGTTCATTCTCTGTCTGATGTCATTTCCGGTCTCACCGACGTATTGCATGCCACATCTACTACATCCTATCAAATAAATAGCATTAGTAGACCTACAAGAGGTCGGTTGACGGATCTCATAGGACATTTTGGTAACGTTACTGGTGAAAGTGTCCGTGATTTGAACATGGGCACAAGTTTTGCAGGTTTTGTTAACACACCGTTTACACTCAGCTTCATCATAATCGGACCTTGTACCCACAGAAGATCTGTTACGGTTGACTTCCGCCCGGACAAGAATATCTTTAAGATTGGGATAGCGCTTGTAAGAGATACTGGTGGCCAGGAAAAACATTTCTGAGCCTACTATGGGATTCTATAATGTGCCATTGCTGAGGGATACCTTCTGCAATGGAGCAAATGGGGGATAAGGTGGTCACAAGGGAACGCTTTCGAAGCGAAAGCTTGGCGAATTAGTTAAGCTGTACTTCGTCCAATATCTATATATATATATATATATATATATAATATATATATATATATCTATAATTATATTATATAATATATATATATCAGTTTGCATTAGACATACCAAATGTTAGAGACTTTTCTGACAGGGCGAACGTAGCAATTATTCATCGGAAATGACTTTGAAATTTCTCATATATATATATATATATATATGAGCCAATTTGATTACCAGTTGAATTACCTGTTTTTCTGTGATGGTTCTACTGTCTAAATTTACAGTGCCCCACAAGGGATAAGTCGCCTCATTCCACACCCTCACCATCAGGTTTCCTCGGCTGACCCTCACTTGAGACAGTCTACTAACCGCTGGGCATTCGATTTAAGAAACAATACACTTCAAGAGTATTCCAAGGTTTAACTGCGCAAGTACGAGTAGGTGGATAGTGCTGAAATCAATAAGTTATTTGTCTCATCCGTCTTATTAACTCATTCCAAATACCTATGTGGAATTATTTGCAATGTTTATGTATCATGTGGTTTACCATTTTACTGTCTAACAATTGGTGGCATACTACACTTTCTGGCCCATTGGTCTTAATTACTCTAATTTTGAATACATGTATGAGTATCTACAACTGAATATACACATTCAACTGCTGTCCCTGGACTCGCTTCATTTTATTTTGAAGGTATTGAACAAAGAACAGAAGGTCTAATATTATTTGCTCAAGGCCAAAAGAAAATAAACAATAAATGAAAGTAATCAGACAGCACACTGCACCCCGGGACTGCACCAAATATACAAACCTTGTCAGCACTTTAAAGCAAGCCTCAAAGTACTTTTAGCTGAAGTAGCTTGAAGTGGTTCATATGATACTTTTTCTCCGGCTGGTTTTGCATAGCACATGCTAACTAGGTACCTCGGTGCACCTTCCAAGATAAGCCAGTTAAATCTTAAAGTTACAACATATTCTTAATTCGTACATTCTCTGGATTTGCATTGACAAATTCTGAAATTACCATGAATATTCAAAGTGTATCCAAAATTCAATCACTACACAGGAAACGCAATTGGAACATATCATGAGAGGAGGTATTCCATTCACATATTGCTTTCAGAAAGATTCTTAAATGTTTTTCTATTTGTATCTAAATCTTGAAGCTGACTTGAGACTAAAGTTGAGAGCAAGTTTTGCATTCTGCACAAAATATTTCTAGGCTTACTTTAAATTGCTGTTTCAAGAAACAGAACATTAAAGGACAGGGGGAGATTTTTTAGGATACGAATTCCTCTCAATTTGTATCGTCCCATTACAAAAACATGCTTTGATTTTTCTGTCGTGCAGGAGAGACAATTCCAAATCGTTAACTTAAGGGGGAAACCAATTTGAGTTACCAAAAACCTGGTAGACTAAAACTTAGATAATACCATCATTTAATCTTGTTTAATCAATGTTTTTAATTTGATCGAAATCGAGCAACGGTTCCAGAGATATGGTAGATCAAAGTGAAGCAGGGTAAAATTGCTAAAAATGTGTGATTTCCTATACATTTTGGTGGGTAAAAATTTTCAAGTGGCAGTGAGTATAGAATTTGGCTAGATTATTTTAGCTAAAATACGAAAATATTTAGTAAAATTTACTTAAAACTTACAATTTTTGATTCTTTCAATATTAATTATAATATCATAATTAAAAAAAACAAAATGATTTTTAATAAAAATTTTAAACATTTGGTATGAAAAAAACTCCCTCAATTTATTGATATGTTTATCGGCCTATATTTATTTTTGTTAAAATACCCAAACTTGCAATACGGAAACAAACACAACCATGAAGCCGGATTTTTTATTTGCTTTTCCAATTTTGAATTATTTCTCAAAATTGGATGATTCACGGTTACCATGACAACCGTATCAAAATTCCGGCTTCATTGTTTTCTACGTATTGTTCTCATATATCTTTCACCCAAGTATGGGTCGAGTGCAATATTTCGTTAAGCAGTTCTGTTTGTTCCCGTGTTCAGGCTTTTCTAAGATCCAACCCAAAAACAATTTCCTATCTTAATAAGAAAGCACAGTGGAGATTTTAGGTTATCACAAAAGCAAACAGCGCTCGCTTATTAGCCAGCTATTTGAAATGAGGGTTAAGGTTCAATGAACTTTGGTACTTGCCCAAAATGGTGATGGAATCGAGTCAAGACTAAAAAGTCAGTTATAACATATGAAGCCTCACAGAAGAACCTCGGATGCACTTAGCTAGCTAATTATTTTCACCATTTCAACATGAATTGATCATTTTGTCTTTATTTAATTTAATTGAATTGACTAATTGATTTTATTTTGAGCGACTTCAGCCTTTAAAGTGGAACAAAATTCAAAAACACACATGAAACACTACATGATTATGAATATCATAAAAATAATAAACATACAAATTATGAACGAGAAAAAACCCACGAAAGCCAATTTGTCAGATTTTTTTCGAATGGCGTCCTTGTAAGGAAACCAATCCGTGGCGGCAAAAAATACAATGATGAATCGTGAGTAAATTGATAGGACACTAAACTAACTCGGAAATATATAAATTAGTGAAGCCACATAATCAAAATGGCATTGAATAAGTGCTGGACACAATTATGATACATGAACTTGATCCTGGATACTGTTTTCAATGGCCTTTTTAATTAGCAATATCAGCTTTTGACCTTGACGAATTGCTCCAAACATCTAACCTTGCAATCCTCAACTTTTTTAAACTGTTCTTTTTAGACACCACTTTTTCCCTTAAATGTACCCTTAATTAAAGTCTGAATCGACAGCCTGCAGATGCACGCACTTTTGAGAGTCATTTTGCGATTCTAGCGAATTCCGTTTATGGTTAATAAGATATATCGAGGAAAAGCCTTTCCCAAAATTGCATTTTGCGTTTTGGCGTTATGGTCAAATATTTGAATTTTGGCGTTCCATCTGCGACTGCACTATAATTTCAACAACAAAACACAAAGTAAACAATATTAGGCACCACACTGCACAAAATATACAAAATTGTTTCTTGTAAGTGATTTAAAGCAAGATTCAATGAACTTTATATTCACAGATTGAAGTGGTTCATATGATATGTTTTTCTCCCGGTTGGTTTTGCATAGCGCATGCTGATAATGTACCCAGCCCCCAGGTGCGCCTTCCAAGAATAGGCGAAATATTCTACAATTTAGCACACTTTCCTAATTCAATACAAAATATTTTCTGGGTATGCATTGCTAAAAGGTAAGAGACTCTCCATCGATGAAATTACCATGAATATTCAAACTGTATCCAAAATTCAATCACAATACAGGAAACCCAATTGGGACATCGTGAAATAGGGTATATTCTATTCACAGATTACTTTCAGAAAGATTCTTTGATGTCGTATATTTGTATCTTAATCATTATAGTCCTGAAGCTGACTAGAGGGTTTTAAGTAAGTTTAAAGCAAGTCTTACAGTCTCCCTAAATAACTTCTATGCCGCAAAAATGTGCTGAATCCAAATTAGCAACACAATAAATGGCCAAAGTATCTTACAATTTGGTGTCGTAGGTCCAGGTCAAGATAACGGTTTAGCGTATGTATGTTTCTCCCTGATAATTCTGGAGACTATTGGACAGCCAAGATCCATTCAGGAATTGAAGGACGGAATGTGACTATTAACTTCTGGTGGAATCACACCACTAAATTACTCTCATAGACTTGTGTACAAAATAACCCCCTCATGAAAAGCGTCATTTTCTCGCCTATAAAGCGACTGGTTACTTCAAAACTGCATTTTTTTGGAAGATTAGGACCATACCTCTTCTACACACACTGGCCCAAAGTATTGCAACATGCAGAAAAGCAATTAGTTGTGATTTTCAAACAGATGCTGTTTCTCAGAATCAAAACAAAACTCACAGGAAGGGTATTACTAGTGTTAAGGATAAAAATGAAATTATCAGAAATACCAAATATATTGTTAATGCGTTCAATGCTTATTTTTCCAACATTGGTCAGTCACTTGCCCTGCAATTAAAGGACAAAGACAAAGGTGACCAAGCTGACGCGACACCTAGGTTTGTGGAAGTAACGGCTGATCAGGTAAATGAGCAACTGACAAAATAGACTATGGGGCATGTCCTTCTATGCTGTTGTTTTGTTGTCTCCATCGGGGGGCTAGGGGAATACCAAGTGTAAATTCATAATAAATTATTAAAATCATATAACCGTCTGTTCCCACAAATAAAACTGGCACATTTTCTTGAAAAAGAATAAAATATCACTTCAATTTTATTTCCCAAATATCAGTGACCAATTGCGGTATGAAAAACACTTCAGATTCCCTTTCATATGGGAGTGCAGGACCATTGTTTTATTGTCGCGCAGCTGAATAGATTTCAGCTGTTACCGCTCTCCAATTTAGACTGAGTACTTTTTCAGGACAAAATACTTATCCTCATTCACAAATAAATAAATATTGAGCTTCTATAGTGCGTGTTCAATTAACTTTGGCCATATTTTTCATCATTTATTAGAAAGGAAGAAACATGAACAAACATCATGAGAGAATGTTGCTGGGCAAGCTTTGACCTAATAACTTTGTGCAGAACCAAAATCCGTAACTTATTGCTTAACTTCATTTCTATTCAATTTACCGCGTTTTCAGAAGAAAATTTAGTGTCAACGACCTATATTATAATGTACACTGATTAGTTGTTGTGAGAGAGGGCGGGTATTTTTCACTCAACCCGAATCGTGGAGGTGGTAACACCTGGCTATAACAATGGCCCCACATAACGGGCCCATTGTAATATCTTTATCTCATGGTTTGCTGAAGTCTATACATATCCATTGGTCTCTGATATTGGGAAAAAGAAATTGAGGTAACATTTTATTTATTTTTAAGAAAATGTGCCAGTTTTTATGTGCGGGAACAGACAGTTATGTGATTGTAATAATTTATTATGAATTTACACTTGTTTTTTCCCTTAGCCCCTCGATGGGGACAACAGAATTTATTATACAGTTGGTTATTTGGTCCACGCCCCATAGTCTAAAAATACCAATTGGTAAAGCCATTGGGCTTGATGACATCAGCCTCGGGCTTTTGAAAGCAAAGCCGGCGCGCCCCTTATATCTCGGTCAATTGCATTTATCATGACCTGGGCCTTCGGTCTGGTGTCGTGCGAGCTAAATGGAAACAATGTAGGGTGACCCCAATTTTCAAAGAGGGTTGACAGGTCAGAAACATGCAATTATAGGCCTATCTCTATTATCCCAGTCATGAAAGTCTATGAGCGACTTATTCACAGTCAGTTTTATGAGTACTTGCAAGAAAATGACTTCTTGACTACGGATTAATCGGGCTTCAGGCCTGGTAACTCCACAAAGACCTGCTTGCTGGATGTATCCGATTACCTGCTCAACAACATTGATGAAGGGTGCTGTCTTTTTAGATCTAAAGAAAGCATTCGACACGTTCCATCATAAAACTCTCCTTCGCAAGCTCGGTTTGTGTGGAGACAATGGCTTTTGTCTGGTTCGTTTAGTCCAAGTCATACCTAAATAAGCGTTTTCAAATTGGTAAAATAGGGGACTGCCAATCAGACATGTTGCCAGTTTGCTGAGGGAACCTCAAGGGACCATCGTAGGCCCACTTCTCTTCATCATATATATAAATGATCTACCACTTCACATCAATAAAGATCAAGTGAAAATCTGTCTATATGCCGATGACACTGTCATTTTTTGTCAAGGGCAGCAGTGTCATGAAGTGAAACCCTCACAGAGGAGCTTGCAAGGTGACGGATTGGCTTACAAAAAACACCCTAATAAAACAAGTCAATACTCTTTGCAAGCAAGATAAAATTAAGTCGTAGCAAAGTCCAACTCTCTGTTAAAATCAATGACTCCAATATTGATCAGTTCCAAAGCTTCAAGTACCTGGGTGTCTATCGCGATCCATCTATTTCATGGGCCGGACACCTGAACCATGTTACCAACTATATCAACAAGAGAATTGGTTTGATTTACAGAACCAGGCAATTCCTTGAAGGAAAAAAATATACCAATCCCTGGTCCTACCAACTGTGGACTACTGTGATGTTGTGGGGTAATGCCTGCAGTAATGTTACATTCAAATTGAGAAGACTTCAAAATAAAGCTGGTAAAGCTATCCTCAGGGTAAACAAGAGGTTCCCAACCACACTGATGTTAGACTGTCTGGAGAGGGAAGATCTCCATATCAGACATAATACCCACCTGAATGCTATGGTATATAACTCTATCTCTGGCAAGGTCTCAAGTTATTTATGTAATGTTTTTGATCAACTCGTTGACAATTCTATTTATTATACGAGAGGCAGTGCACAATGAAACCTAAGGCCACCCAAGCCTAGAACTGGTGCAGGTAAACGTACTTTTAAATATCGAGGCTCTACCGCCTGGAACAAACTTCCCAGTAGTGTTTAACATCCATCCAAAAACATCCACTTATTTATCCAATAGTTTTCGATTTGTTTGTACGATATGAAAGGCCATATTAATTGTTCTCGTTGTTGCCCTGAAATTTTGATTCTGCCAATACATTTTCTTTTAGAGAATGATATCAATTACACTCAAGATACGAATCTTACGAGCTACTGCTTTCTCTGAATATTTATTAATCTTTCCCTGAAGAAAGCCAGCGCACACAGGTGTAGAAAAAAAAACATGTGCGCCCGGCTGGATTTGAATCGGCGACCTCGAGTTTCACTAGAACGGTGCTCTTCTCCAAGCCTGGGCCGGTAGGGGAGGTCGCCGGTTCGATTCCGGTCGAGTGCACATGGGTTTTTTCTAACACCTGTGTGCGCTGGCTTTCTCCAGGGAAAGATTAATAAATATTCATCCTTGTCTACCTGGAGAAATTTAAATACTTGCTTACTCGATGCGAGTCATGGACCCTTAAAAACAGATTTTTACAGAATTGATAAGAGAAGACAAATGCTTGGGTGCTGGATAAAGTTGAAATTGATTTGACTCTGAGAAGGCAAGTATCTAACAGAGAGCGGAGCATCTTTGGCCATACAATTCGTAATATATGCAAGATATGGTGTAAGGCAAACGGAAACGAAGAGACCCCCCCCCCAGGATGGCTAGATAACATCCAAGAAAGGACATTTCTCTCTGCTGTGGGAGCCACCAGACTTGTTGATGACAGCAAGAGACGGTGTACTTTCTTGATAGGCGCAGAGAGAGAGAGATGTCGTTTTAATGGTTAACCTAAATATTAATAGAGTAATCTCTAGCGCATTGTTGTATGCTTTATCACGTCTCTCTTAAAAACTACAAATTTGTTTCCTTCGAAACTTTGTTGTGGATTACACTCGGTTATCAGTCCCTATATTTTACTAATATAGCGACTGGGATCACGCCCATAGACTTCAGTGCATGGAGGAATTGACTTTGGAAGAAAAAAAATCAAAATTATCAAGTTTGGGATTCTGATTTCATCCCTAATGTATTTATATTCATTAGAAACATACTCGATTGAAACAAGATCAAGAATCTAATGCATTTAAAGGCACCAAAATGCCAGCGAAAAATCAAAATGTTACAGAATTCTGCACCTTTGCGAAGTGTTACAAAATCGCACCGTATAGAGAAATCACTTCATTTTTGCGACTATAAACACAAAATTACAGTTTTTAAAGGCATCGTTAGCAAGAGAAACAACTCTCCATCACTGCTGAATAGTATGTTTTAATTAAATTTTAAATACAACTGTAAAATTTCACTCGCTACAATTTAGCATTTCCTCACCAAATTCTCATAGCGTTACGGAACCGTGATACTATACTAGTTGTGGATGTTTGTGAGTACCAAGCTCACGTATCAAGTAGTTAACACGGAACACTTAAATTGGAACAGACACCTTAAACAAAACGGTACTATTCATCTCTCTATGCATTTAATAGATGGAATGCTGTTATTGATTACTTTTCAACTCTCAGAGGTTTTGTAATATCGCCTTTCTTTGTTAATGTCCCCCAAACAGTTGCTAAATATAGTATAGTACAAAGAAAATTGTCTCATCCTTCACTCTTCTTTCCTGTGTCAGAACGTTCCTAACAGAAAGAAGGTGAGGATATAATGTAGTTTATGACCAAAAAACATTTAAATATAGAAATGTAATTAAGTTAAATAAAAGCCATCAATTTCTAAATATCTTTGACTTTTTTCTTTCTTGTGAAATGAAAATCTCACCAATACTGGTCTTTCACATGTAAAAGCGAATTGTTTTATCAACGATTTTGCTAAAATTATGCTTGCTAATAATACTAAAGATTACAATGGTCTTTCAACAGTACACGACACATGAATGCGTTACACTTTGAACTCCTAGTATTCTATAGAGGTCTTTCACCTCACTCATGCTCATGCATAACCTATAACAAAAGGTGTTAGTTCCCGTAGTATTCCTCATTCAGATCAATTTAATGCCCGACCTCAAAGTACTTTTGCTATTCAAAGAGTGACCCATACTTTTATGCATACATATCCAACATGCATGTCGTTCTTTAGATTTAAAAGTCTCCAGAAATTTAGAATGGGACTTTAAACATTTCCCCCAAGATGGGGGGGGGCTGCTAATCCCGAAAGGTGGAAGACTCTATTGGTAAAGTATTGCAAACTTATAATAAGAAGCCCAAATGTGTCTCACGTAGTTTTCCCGAATGGCAATATTATCCAACACCGCGGATTATTTCGTGCCAGAACAATATGGAGTCCTTGGCATCTCTGCAACTCCTGAGACTAAAATCAGAACAACTTGTTTATTACTGTGACAATTCAAAAACATATTCCGTGATAAACAAGCACTATGCGCTTACTATCAAATTAGCTGTTGCGTGTACGAGTGGTACGACACAAGAAGCATACGATAATGACTGTGCCATCTCGATTGGCTTACGGCATGCCAGCCTCTGCTGTACCGATCAGTATGATATGATTGGCTAAAAGTTGCAACCTTTGGTCACTTATATACATGAAAGATAAATTCTTATAAATTATTTCGCTAATGACGTATACTCCGCTTTACAGGTGCTGCCCAAAAGTAAATATAGGACTATACCTGTAACCTCTAACAGTTTATTGAACGGGAGGACATTCCAAGGTACACGATCGTTCTTGTTAAAACTAGCATATCTCTCCACTCTGTTTTGTCGTTTCCTTGATTTATGCTTACATGGGTATTTGACATGTATTTTTTTAATAATTTTACCGTTAACCGTAATGCCTGAAACAAATTACAAACTTAAGTAACGGTGAACAGCATCATCGCCATCAGTGATGCAATTGCAAGGACGGGAAGAATTAAAGCAGTGAAAACATTATAATGACGTCAGTCAATTAAACCAGAAGAACTATTTGGATATTGTAAATATTATTTTGAGGAGCCTTATACTAACGTTACGTGGAAATATGGTATTTTTACATATAGGAGCGGAAACATATACGAATGAAATCTATAATTTTGCTTTTCGCACACAAATAAGAAAGTAAGAATAATTATTAGCACTGGATAATATTACATGGCTTAAGTTATACATGAAGTCATTTAAAGCGTAAATAGTGCTTGTACAAATCTATTCAACACTCATAGCAACGGGTAGAGATTACTTTCAGTATTGACAATTTTTACATGATGTGAAGAGGATATTTAAACAATACAACGGAACAAATAGTTTCGTATATTATCCACATCGGAAGGAGAAGTACTATAATTTAGCAAACTGAAATTAAATGTCGTTGTGTTTTCTACTTCTATTTATACTACTTAATTTACAGTGACGTTCTCCTGTTTCGAGATATTTATCAAGCCCCTTATATTTTTTCACTCAAAGCAATGTGATTATAGCATATTGAATTTTCCACTATCACGAAGAAAAATTCAACATCAAATGAAGAACGAACCATGTCTCACGAATACCACGACCTAGGACCTCAGGGTCCAACTTTCTTTCACGAAAATATATCTTCCTTATCATAGCAATGCCTGTAGTGTGATTTTGATCTGAATGCGTTATGTTTACTTTCAGGAAGCTTGTCTTGCAGCTTACATTCCCGTGCAATATCCAGGTTAATGAGCTCATTTGATACACCTACTACTAATTTTAAAATAGAAGCACAAGAGTTGATTAACTCATTTTGTTCAATGAAAAAACATGTTAGGAGTTCACTCAATACTTTCTCTATTATACGGTATGTATGGATATCGTGTTTTATTAAAGTCTTCAGAAGTAATTTTATTAGACAAGCATATTCTGCACCACGTTGCGTTCTTATATTAAAATGACATTGAAATGGCTTCCTACCGGGTACTTTTCCAGAAAAGGTGGCTAAAGTCATGCCAATCTATACAAAAAAAGAAGAATCTCATATCAGTATGTCAGTATCCGTTTGGTATTTTTTATGATTCTTATAAAGGTTACGTTTCAACAGATGCATGTGTTATACAGACCAAACCCACATTTTTAACACGAAACTTTGCGAGTAAGTCATTCCAAAAAAGTGCAATACAGATGTATACAATTAGGATCGAAATATGTTTTTATATTAATCAAAATCATTGATACAATTATATACATTATATAAATTGAGTCTGTGGAAAGTTCCTAGTCTGTTTCAATTTAAATGATACTATTAATAATTTTGGTATTAATCATGTTTGTAATATGGACTTAATAAAATAACGAACTAAGTAACTGGTTTGAAGTTTAATAAAGCTATTAATGCCAGCAAAACTGACTACATGTTAGGAACACTAAACGAAACTTCGACATAGACAATATTAATGACGAAATTGAATGTACTACAGAAAGGCTTAAGAAGGAATCAGAGACAAATATGTTTATTTTTCGGACGCTGGCAGATTTTTAACTAAATACAACTATTTACTGTTACGTAAGTATGTTCTCTTTCCTATGATACTGACGATAATCTTGTGAGATTAGGCTTTGCACCAGAATAATGATTTCGTCAACCTAACCTATGTCCATTGCCCTTCAACATGACCCCCTCCCATTTTTTCAACTAAAGCATCTGTCATGGTTCTTGATCATTGCTCTAACTGCATTTCAGATATCAAGTTTATTTGTCTTGTTAATAATGCCGAACTTCATCCACGATTCGGAAATGTGTAGCATCCTCCATCTAACAACCGCCACACCTGCTTCAACGCTCCATTTTGGTGACAAAACAGGGTGCCATTTTCACAGAGACCTAACGAAGGGCGCACAACACTAAATCACTCCACATTTGGGGAAATGGTAGATAGTTACGGTAAAATAGCAAAACATGTGTGAGATATTGTACACTGCTTTGGGGACCGGTTTCCAGTGAGGGTGGTATATTATAATAAAAGTGAAAGAGTATAGCTTGATCATCGCTGAGATTATCATAAATTTTGAAATTCGATTCTGTGTAGAAACTAGGCCCTCGACTTCCGGTCCAGGTCGAAAGGGGCTATGAGGCGTGCACGTCGACTCAAAATAGCGCTGGCGCTGTTCATATGCCCTTTTCATAAAATTTATACTGGAATTTTATTTTAAAAAATGCAAATTCTTTGAATCAAAACATTCAAAATATTGTCACGCGGGTGCAAATCAGATGTAGTATTTTACGTGTTTTTCAATGAAGCGTTTATTTAGTGGTGTGCGCCCATAAAGAGAGCACGTGCCATTTTTTCAGAGACCTATAACGAGAGCAAGTGTGACGTGACGGATAAAATGCAGGATGGCTCATGTAAGACCATTGTAAACCGTGAGTTCGAGCCCCGCTGCAGTCAACGTGTTTGTGCCCGTGGGCAATATACTTAATCTAAATTGCCTCGTCAACCCAAGCGAAATCTGGGGAGCTGTTATGGGGAAACATTACAATCTAAGTGCATATAGGGACGTTGCGCTAGGCCAGCAGCCACGAGATGAAGCGAAATGATTTGTGACGATTTCCTGATGGTGGCGTAATAATTATAGGCAACAGCGCTCTGATAAATGGCATCTTCAAGACCACCATAAAATGTTTTAGTGTCTGTTTTTTCACAAAGAACAGTAATATAAGGTGTTGAATATCACTCGTAATTTAGAGACAAAATGGGCATTTTGATTTTGGAATAAAAAGACCGATTGTGACTTTAACTCTATTAGTAATCTGAATGCTAATAGTCCACTCAATCTATGAAAAATACTAGGTACACCTGGACAAAATTGCTACAGAAGGTTTTTTTGCTGTAACTAGCACTAACAGATCTCCCAAACAACATATCAAAAAGGTAGAAAAAAGGGAAGCCTGGCAAGACATGGTAATTTGCATTTATCTTGAGTGGACGTATACGCCTATATTTCGACAAAGGTATATAGCTCATAAATGCATGTTTAGGAAGATTTTCCATTTTTCTGTTAGTATTTGAACATGTTTTACATGGCTATGCCTGCAAGGTGTGTAGCACATATATTGTATAATAACCAAAATATAGGCAAAAATTGCACATAGGTTTTATGCAAATTAGCATGTCTTGCCATGCTTCTTTTTTTCTACCTTTTTGATATGTTGTTCGGAAGGGTTTATACAACAAGTCACAGCAAGAAAACCTTCTGTAGCAGTTTTGTCCAGGTCATACCGTAGTTTGAGTGGACTATAAGGTAAAATTCACTTTGTACTTGTGCTTTTGGGTTTATCAGGAATACTTTCACCTAGAGTGATTAGCTGTATTCAGTCCAAAATAATCAGCATGTTACGGTCTGTCTTAATGACTAAACACAGTTCGTAGTTCGTTACTTCTATGGCAGCACACAGAAACCTCTTAATTATGTATAAATATTTTACAAAGCAATATACTCCATAATCTTTGCATAACAAATTAATATAATTACGAAGCTAGGCTAATCATGACAAACAACGCTTAAATGTAATGTTGCTACTATTACTTTGGTGACGCTATATATGTAAAACAGTGCAACTTCTGTTGATTGTGAATCTGTTTGATTTTAGCATGCTAATTGGATTCTAGAAAGTCTTGACCTGCAAATTTCAAAACACCAATTTGGGAAGACTGGGAAATCACACTTTGTGAGACTTCACACTTTCGTGTAAAGTACCCGAGTAGTCATGCTTTTAGAAAAATTCATAACATCATTATTCTGACATCACTTAGTACCAGACAGTGGTTTGACTCATGGGAACTTGTCCGGAAATTGCAATCTCATCTAGTATATTTACTCTCTATATTTAAAGAAAGCATATTACCAAATTAAACTTGACATTTCCTATTGAAGCAATGATTTCTTCTACGCTGTTGAAATCGTGCCAAGATCCATAGCAATTGTTCTCAAACGAATGACCGAAAGCCAACCCTTATTTTTAATCTACTGTTTACTTTGGAAAAGTTTTTTTTAAACAAAATATTGTTTATATAATATCTACTGTATACGGATATTGATCATCAGAATCTATAGTGATGGATTCATAAAATATATACTCGTTTACCTGTTGAGACGGTAATATTGTTTGCAACTTGCAATGTTCGATTTACAATTTCCAATATTAATTTCCTGCTGCGCTTGTGTTAGTCTGTACTTTACTGTATTATTTACTCGATATATTGTGCAACAGAAGAAAGTGGAATTCCCCTAGTGCTATGTTGAAATATGCACCTGTTGTTTACAACTTGAGAGGTGAATGGGAATACCCCAAGTTGTAAATTTAGAAACTGAGTCAACTTGTTTATGCATTAAGATCACAACAGATTGCATAAATTGGGGGTTCCCCGTGATGTTATAAATGTGAGGTGATGCAATGCAGATTATGTAATTTATGTGAAATCCAATTGGTCAGCTAGTGCAAGGTCATGTTTATGCATGATGCTGTGGTAATATCTATTTTAAGACTTGGGAACTTTGTGAAATCTTTATATAAAGGAGAGATTGGAGAGGTTAGATTTGCCAGCAGTAGTAACCAGGAAGCTATACAGTATAGTTATCGCTAGTTTTGATCTGCAATGAGTAGCAGACCTGCACAGTACCTAGTGCCAGGATTTATAATATTCCATGTGAGCGAAGTCGCTGTAATTATTCTACTGTCGTCTTTGAAGCCCAAAGTGCTGGGAATCAAATTATAATTCCAAATTGTGGACAGATGGAAATCATGGTGATTATCTTGGACTGATATACTGTGGAATATTAGTGTCGTTGAGGGACTTATTCAACCTTGTCGTCTTGAACTGCTGGACAAAATTACCTTCAGGACTGAGAAGATTCCCATGGAATATATTTCCTGAGGATTGATAAGTGTGACTTTGCATACTGTCATTTTGGAGTCTTCGCTGTGAGGACATATCATCGTTGAACTGCAACGCTTCTTTTAAATGTGGACATAAGCTGTCACATCTGAAGAACTTTGTGTAAGATTGAAATTGTTGACTGTAACATTGAATTGTACATGTAATTTTGTTTTGGACATACCAAATTCTTGAACCAATCTTATTAAAGTCATTAAAACAGTGTTATTGTATAAAATTCAGATCATCTGTGCACAAGGCTCATTTGTTTGTGTTCATAGGGTATTTCTGACCTTTGACGTCCACGAGACATCCTAACAATATAAGGTCCAAGTTAACAACCAGTTGAATTAGCTGTATCTGTGCTCTGTGAGGGTTCCTACTGTACTAAATTTACAGTGCCCACAAGGTATAGTAGCCTCATTCCATCGCCCTCACCATCAGGTTTCCTCGGCTGACCCTCACTTGAGACAGTCTACTAACACCGCTGGGCATTCGATTTAACAAACATACTATCAGGAATATTACACTAGGTTTATCTGCGCAAGTACGAGTAGGTGGATATTGCTGAAATCAATAAGTTATTTGTCTCCTCCGTCTTATTAACTCATTCCAAATACCTATGTGGAATTATTTGAATGTTTATGTATCCTGTGGTTTACCATGTTTACTGTCTAAGCAAATTGGTGGCATACTACAACTTGCTGCCCAGTGTCTTAATTACTCTAATTTTGAATAAAGGTATGAGTATCTACAACTGAATATACTACATTCAACTGCTGTCTGGACTCGCTTTCATTTATGTGAAGGTATTGAAAAAGCAACAGAAGGGCTAATATTATTTTCTCAAGGCCAACAGGAAATAAAACAAATACATGAACAGTATCAGACAGCACACTGCACCCCGGGGACTGCACCAAATATACAAACCTTGTCAGCGCTTTAAAGCAAGCCTCAATGTACTTTATTTTCACAGATTGAAGTGGTTCATATGATACGTTTTTCTCCATGCTAGTTTTGCATAGCACATGCAACATATGTACCCCGGTGCACCTTCCAAGAATAGGCCAGTTAATCTTTTAGAGTTGAAAACGTATTCCTAGTTCAGTACATTCTCTGGATTTGCATTGCCAAATTCTGAAATTACCATGAATATTCAAAGTGTATCCAAAATTCAATCACTATACAGGAAACGCAATTGGAACATCGTATGAGAGGAGGTACTCCATTCACATATTGCTTTCGGAAAGATTCTCAAATGTTTTCTATTTGTATCTTAATCTTGAAGCTGACTTGAGACTAAAGTTGAGAGCAAGTTTTGCATTCTGCACAAAATATTTCTAGGCTTACTTTAAAATGGCTGTTTCAAGAACAAGAACATTAAAAGGACAGGACAATATTTTTAGGGTACGAATTTCTCTCAATTTGTATCGTCCCAATACAAAAAATGCTTTGATTTTTCTGTCGTGCAGGACAGACAATTCCAAATCGTTAACTTAAGGGGGAAACCAATTTGAGTTACCAAAAACGTGGTAGACTAAAGATTAGATAATACCATCATTTAATCTTGTGTAATGCTTTTTATTTGATCGAAATCGAGGATAGGGTTCCGGAGATATGGTAGCAGTGTAAACGTTGCTAAAAATGTGTGATTTCCTATACATTTTGGTGGGTAAAAAGTGGCGATATTTAAAAAGGGCAGTGAGTATAAATTTTGGCTAGATTATTTTAGCTAAAATTATTATTTTAGCTTATAATTTTTGCAACAAATTGAGGCCATTAACGATAACAAATTTCTTTTGTTTTGTTTTGTTTTTTTTTTGTTTCTTCACCCTGCGATATTTAGTAAACTTTACTCAAATTTTATGATTCTTTCAATATTAATTATAATAAATCAACGAACAACTGATTTTAATTAAAAAAAACTCCCTCAATTTATTGAAATGTTTATCGGCCTATATTTCTTTACGTTAAAACACCCCAAACTTGCAATACGGAAACAAACATAACTACAAGACGGAACATCGTATGGCCATGCAAATTGGCACAGATAACAAGTACAATTAGATCGACAAATCATGAAGAAGAAATTTTGATTTGCTTTTCCAATTTTGAATTATTTCTCAAAATTGGATGATTCATGGTTACCATTGAAACCGTATCAAAATTCGGGCTTCATTGTTTTTGCGTATTGTTCTCATATATCTTTCACCCAAGTATGGGGCGAGTGCTCGATTTCGTTAAGCAGTTCTGTTTGTTCCCGTGTACAGGCTTTTCTTAGATCCAATCCAAAAATAATCTGTTATCTTAATAAGAAAGTACGGTGGCGATTTTAGGTTATCACAAAAGCAAACAGCGCTCGTTTATTACCCAGCTATTGAATGATGGTTAAGATTCAATGACCTTTGGTACTTTCCCAAAATGGTGATAGAATCTAGTATTTAAAAAGTCATGTAATAGCAACAAGCTTAAGCTGTACTTAACTCATGAAGCCTCACAGAAGAACCTCGGAGGTACTTAGCTAGGTAATTAATTTCACCATTTCAACATTAATTGATCATTTTAGTCTTTACTTAATTGACTAATTGATTTTATTTTAACCACACATGAAACAATACATGATTATGAATATCATCAAGGAAACCAATCCGTGTAAGGAAACCAATCCGTGGCGGCAAAAAATCTTGAGGCCATCAAAATACAACGATGAATCTTGACTAAACCAACTCGGAAAAATATAAATTAGCGAAGCCACATAATCAAAATGGCATTGAATAAGTGCCGGACATAATAACCATACATGAACTTGATCCTGGATACTGTTTTTTTAATTAGCAATATCAGCTTTTGACCTTGACGGATTGCTCCAAACATCTAACCTTGCAATCCCCAATTTTTTAACTTTTCTTTTTAGACCCATTTTTTCCTTAAATGTACCCTTAATTAAAGTCTGGATCGACAGCAGTTGCACGCACTTTTGAGAGTCATTTCGCGATTCTAGCGAATTCCGTTTATAGTTTATAAGATATCCTCGAGGAAAAGCTTATTCCCAAAATAGCATTTTGCGTTTTGGTGTTATGATCAAATATTTGAATCTTGGCGTTCCATATGCGACTGCACTATAATTTCAAAAAAAGTAAACAATATCAGGCACCACACTGCACCAAATATACAAAATTGTTTCTTGTAAGTGCTTTACAGCAAGCTTCAATGAACTTTATATTCACAGATTGAAGTGGTTCATATGATATGTTTTTCTCCCGGTTGGTTCTGCATAGCGCATGCTGATAATGTACCCAGCCCCCAGGTGCGCCTTCCAAGAATAGGCGAAATCTTCTTCAATTGAGCACACTTTTCTAATTCAGTACACAATATTTTCTGGGTATGCATTGCTAAATGCTGAAGGTAAGAGACTCCCCATCGATGAAATTACCATGAATATTCAAACTGTATCCAAAATTCAATCACAATACAGGAAACGCAATTGGGACATCGTGAAATAGGGTATATTCTATTCACAGATTACTTTCAGAAAGATTCTTAAATGTCGTATATTTGTGTCTTAATCATTATTGTCCTGAAGCTGACTAGAGGTTTTAAGTAAGTTTAAACAAGTCTTACAGTCTCCCTAAATGCCGTAAAAATGTGCTGAATCCAAATTAGCAACACAAGAAATGGCCAAAGTATCTTACAATTTGTTGTCGCAAGTCCAGGTCAAGATAACGGTTTATCGTATGTATGCTTTTTGCTGATAATGCTGGAGACTATTTGGACAGCCAGTATCCGTTCAGGAATGGAAGGACGGAATGTGGACTATTAACTTCTGGTGAAATCACACCGCTAAATTACTCCCCATAGACTTGTGTACAAAATAACCCCCTTATCAAAAGCATCATTTTCTCGGCAATAAAGCGACTGGTTATTTCAAAACTGTATTTTTGGAGATTAGGACCATACCTCTTCTACACACACTGGCCAAAAGTATTGCAACATGCAGAAAAGCAATTAGTTGTGATTTTCAAACAGATGCTGTTTCCCAGAATCAAAACAAAACTGACAGGAAGGGTATTACTAGTGTTAAAGATAAAAAATAAATTATCGGAAATACCAAAGATATTGCTAATGCGTCCAAAGCTTATTTTTCCAACAAAGGTGAGTCACTTGCTGCAACATTCCCTGAAAATCCAGAAGACAAAGGTGACCAAGCTGACGCAACACCTACTGAAGCGTCCAGGTTTGTGGAAGTAACGGCTGACCAGGTAAATGAGCAATTGACTTAAATACCAATTGGTAAAACCACTGGGATTGATGACATCAACCTCAGGCTTTTGAAAGCCGGCGCGCCCCTTATATCTCGGCCCCGATTGCATTTATCATGACCTGGGCCTTCGGTCTGGTGTCGTGCCAGCTAAATGGAAACGATGTAGGATGACCCCAAGTTTC
Source organism: Ophioderma brevispina (assembly GCA_023653785.1). NCBI lineage: Eukaryota > Metazoa > Echinodermata > Ophiuroidea > Amphilepidida > Ophiodermatidae > Ophioderma > Ophioderma brevispina. The sequence goes on along the minus strand of JAMKCH010000918.1, from coordinate 9,058 downwards.
AAAGAGGGTTGACAGGTCAGAAACATACCATTATAGGCCTATCTCTATTACCCCAGTCATTATGAAAGTCTATGAGCAACTTATTAACAGTCAATTGTATGGGTATTTGCAAGAAAACAACTTTATGACTACGGATTAATCGGGCTTCAGGCCTCGTCACTCCATGCAGACCTTCTTGCTGGATGTGTCAGATTACCTGCTCAACAACATTGATGAATGATTTTTACAGGTGCTGTCTTTTTAGATCTAAAGAAAGCATTCGACACGTTCCATCATAAAACTCTCCTTCGCAAGGTAGGTCTGTGTGGTGACATTGGCTTTGAGTTCGTTTGGTTCAAGTCATACCTAAATAAGCGTTTCCAAATTGGTAAAATAGGAGACTGCCAATCCGACATGTTGCCAGTTTGCTGTGGGAACCTCAAGAGACCATCTTGGGCCCGCTTCTCTTCATCATATACATAAATGATCTCCCACTTCACATCAATAAAGATCACCCCAGTCATTATGAAAGTCTATGAGCAACTAATTAACAGTCAATTGTATGGTGACAATGGCTTTGAGTTCGTTTGGTTCAAGTCATACCTAAATAGGCGTTTTCAAATTGGTAAAAAAGGGGACTGCCAATCCGACATGTTGCCAGTTTTCTGTGGGAACCATCTTGGGCCCGCTTCTCTTCATCATATAAATAAATGATCTCCCACTTCACATCAATAAAGATCAAGTGAAAATCTGTCTATATGCTGAAGACACTGCCATTTTGTCAAGGGCCGCCGTGTCCAGAAGTGAAACCCTCACAGAGGAACTTGACAAGGTGACGGATTGGCTTACAAAAAAATAACCCTCAATTGAAAAAAAAACAATGCTCTTTGCAAGCAAGATAAAATTAAGTCGTAGCAAAGTCCAAATCTCTGTTAAATCAATGGCTCTAATATTGACCAGGTCCTTGATTCAACTGGGAGCCTATCTCGGTCCATCTATTTCATGGGCCGGACACCTGAACCATGTTACCAACTCTATCAACAAGACATTGGTTTGATTTAAAGAACCAGGCAATTCCTTACTAAACCCATCTTGAAGGAAAAAAATATATCCCAATCCCTGGTCCTACCAACTATGGACTACTGTGATGTTGTTGGGGAAATTCCCAATACTTGTTACAAAAACTTAACATCCAAATTGAGTAGACTTCAAAATAAAGGCTGTTAATTAAACACTTTGCCTGACCCATGGGCAGCTATGATTAAATGCGTGGTAAAATTGATAGCTGCTTTAATGCATATCATGTGCATATTTAAACCGCTAATTGTATTTTTCTTCCGTATTTTTTTTAATTCTATATTGATCAATTACGTTTTGGGGAGGGCGAAGTTACTTTTTATTATTGTTAAAAAAGTAGGCCAATAAGCATAATTTTCATTCGAGGAATCATAAAAATAAAGATCTGACTTTCTTTACAACTACATTGTAAGGGTTCAGGAAGTGTTATTACTTAGGACACTTCAGATTAACAAATATACCATTTTTTCTAACCTGTGATGAACTTAGTGTTTTTGTTTTCTAATCTTCGTTTTCATAAGCATGTCTTTTTTTGGAATGAGAGAAAAAGCCATCTTATCTTATACTTACTATAGGCGGTGTTTTTCACTCCGGTATTCCCTTTTATGACAATCATAACCAATCACACTAAGTAATTCACTTTGGCGAAGCACAAGTTGAAGGACCCTTAAATGGAACAATAAAAAAAAAATCAAATAACCCAGACTATGAAGTCGTCGGAATATTGAGATATTGTGCATACTATCAAGCACGCTTGGTGCGAAAAAGTTTGTTATTTCTATGAAGCAGTACGCAATTATCGCAAAGATCAAAAACAAACAAAAAATTTGTTTTACTTTTTCTACTTTTGTATAATTCCTCTTCCTGCCTGTATGCTAAAATAATAAACCGACTCAGATATGCAATAACGGAACTGGACGCATAACCCCCACAACCGCGCGCAAGTGGCTTGTAAGCCTGCTTCAACTAACACGGGGATCCGTCTGCTCATTCGCGGCTGACTATGTTTTCAGTTGTAGACTTAATGGACCCATCTTTTTCACATTCATTGCGGGGGACAATTGAATTTAATTATTAAAGAAACCATAAACAGATGTTGACATCTTAAAAAGGAATTTTTATTTATGGGAATACAGCCTTTTTTTGGAAAAAATAAGATTTGATTGACGTTCAACGGCATTGATTGGGTTTATTTTATTTTGCTTTCGGAGGACCCATTCAGATTAAAATGACGTACGTATCCCTACATTGTAAAAAACAACCGATGATCGTCATCGTACGTCGTTTTTTTTGAATCTGTAGGGCACGGTAAATTTTGTACTTGTTTAACTCATATACGGTACTTTGGACAAAATAATAGCACTTTGGGTAGAAGCGAGGGGCATATGTACAGACCTTGATTTAACATAAGATCGGATTTAATATCTATCGGGTCGCCCCCGAAGAGCACCCTGATATCTGATAACCTGACACGTGCCCTGTCCCTGACACGTGACACCAAACCATCTCGTTACCGTTTATACTACAATACGGCAAAGCAACAAGCATTCTTTATCTCTGTTGTCACAACAGGCGTAATCGATCAAGATGTGAGACTATACACGTGTTTCTGTACCGGGAGGTTTTCGGACACGATCTGCTCGAATTATTTGCATTGGTGAGTTTCAAAACGGTAATTTGTGAAACTGCTACATACATGCATTTACTATGGCAGTCTCGCGGTCCCAGTGACATTAAAAATCCATCTGCTTAACTTTGTTTCAAAAGATCTTAGTACTATCATATAAATAAAAAAAAACTTATGAATTCACATATCATGCTCTGTTAAATTCCTGTGCATAACTCAAACACTCCATAAACTCCAGAACTTCCCCTGGCAAAAGTAATTTCTCTATCAAACATAATACCCTTTGCACATCGCGCCATGGCGACAAACTATGCGCTCTGTAGGCCCATGCGCACCGATAACACGCTATATCAAAACAGCCCTATTATAATTATTATAACATAATAACAAAAACCCCAAAACCATTGTACTCCTGGATTCAATTTAGGAGAACAGCTGTTCAATGTACTCCAATCGACCACGCAAAGTTTAAATAAATCACACTTCTGTCTCTGCTTGGATTGCGTCAGCATGGACTTCGCTGTATATTTTTGTAATCGTTTCAACGCCAGCGGTGCAGATCGAGATAGTTTCCCGAATATTGACGAGGCCGGTGTTCCCGTGATGCTCTTGGTATAAATGAGTAGTCTTTTTCCTGATATTTTGTATCAATTTCCCTTTTTTATCTGTTCCTTCCCCTCCTGGTTTTTACTGTATCAGGTCCTTGATTCAACTGGGGGGAGCCCTTCTCGGTTCCCATCTATTTCATGGGCCGGACACCTGAACCATGTTACCAACTCTATCAACAAGACATTGGTTGATTTAAAGAACCAGGCAATTCCTTACTAAACCCATCTTGAAGGAAAAAATAGATACCAATCCCTGGTCCTACCAACTATGGACTACTGTGGTATGGGGAAATGCCTGCAATAATGTTACAACTTACATCCAAATTGAGTAGACTCAAAATAAAGCTGTTAATTAACACTTTGCCTGGACCCATGGGAGCTATGATTAAAATGCGTGGTAAAATTGATAGCTGCTTTATGCATATCATGTGCATATTTACAACGCTAATTGTATTTTTCGTATTTTTTAAATCGATATTGCTAAATTACACTTTGGGCGAAAGATTACTTTTTATTATTGTTAAAAAAGTAGGCCAATAAGCATAATTTTCATTCGAGGAATCATAAAAATAAACGATATGACTATTACACTCCCATTGTAAGGGTTCAGGAAGGTTAGTACTTAGGACACCATTCAGATTACAAACTACCATTTCTAACCGTGAGTGAACGTAGTGGGTTTGTGTTCTTAATATTTCTAGTCTTTTTTGGAATGAGAGAAAAAGCCAATCTTATCTATACTTGTTTGTCACTCCAGTATTCCCTTTTTATGACAAGTCAATAACCAATTCACACTAAGTAATTCACTTGGCGAAAGCAGCACACGTGAAGGAAATTCAAATGGAACAGAAAGAAAAAAACTAAAAAATCCCAAGACTATGGAGTCGTCGAAAAAAAAAAAAATGGGATATTGTGCCGACGTTTCAAAGAAAGCTATCTTTGTGCAAATTGTGATTTCTAACCTTCCTTGCTGTTGACGACAGAAACACAAACACGTTAGTTTGACTTTTTTTTACTTTGGTATTAATTCCTCTTCATGGTATTCTAAAACTAATATCCGACTCAGATATGCAATAACGGAACTGGATTCAATTTAGGAGACAGCTGTTCAATGTACTCCAATCGACCACGCAAAGTTGAAATAATCACACTTCTGTCTCTGCTTGGATTGCGTCAGCATGGACTTCGCTGTCAGATTTTGTCAGTGTTTCAACGCCATCGGTGGCGATCGAGAGACTTTTCCCCGACATAATGGACGAGGGGCGGTGTTCCCGTGATGCTCTTGGTATAATGAGTAGCCTCTTTTGCCTTGATATTTTGTTATCAATTCCCTTTGTTTTCTGTTGCCTGTTTTTACTGTATCAGCCCCTTGATGATTCGAAGGTCTGGTCTCCCACTCAATTTCAGTCAACAACTGCTTCCTTATCTATAATCGTGCATACATAATCTTGCAGTTTCCTTAGCACACTTTCCAGTACTGTAAATGTAATTTTCTTGAATGGTGCCCATCAAGTATTGGTCTAACACAGGACTTTTTTGACTTCACGGTGTAGCATTTGGATGAGTACACTGCGTGGTCTATTGTATTCTGCCACTATTCAAAGGGTTAAGGTCAGATCACAGTGTTTTAATAGTTTGTTGTAGTTTTTTTTTCGTAAACAGTCCAACTTTGTTGTAGAGCTTGCTTGGTAAGTCGTTAATGTAAATTACCCGGGAAAATTAAGAACTGTAATGGTATGTGACATGCCATTAGCATACTTGACGTGACTCTTTTGATCATGTTTTTGCTCCATTTCAAACTACTTTAAGTGTACGATTGACGAAGTGACCCTTGTATTGGTCTCCAAATTCCATAACGGTCTAATTTACCCAGCATACTTCATATGCGGCACACTATCCAAATTTCTTGGCAAAGTCTAGTATAGCCATATAATGGTTTCACTTTTTAAACTTCTGGTTATTGTTGCCAAGATAAGCTGTATCTCGGGTTGAATGCTCGGATCTGAAACCATATTGGTTATCAACTAATGCTGCTCATGATGCTTGACGCATACCCCGCAGCCGCGCGCAAGTGACTGTAGCCTGCTAACGCTAAAAAACCGGGGATCCGTCTGCTCACACAGTCCACGGTAAGGGTATGTTAGCCGGCATGCACTATGTTTTTCAGTTTTTAGACTTATGGACCCATCTTTTTCACATTCCTGCGGGGACAATTGGATATTAATTATTAGAAGAAACAATATTACAGATGCTGGAATCTTAAAAAGGAATTTTATTATGAGAATAACAGCCCCAATTTTTTGGAAAAAAAAAAAAGATTTGAGACGTCACGTCAATTGATTGGTTCATGATTTTGCTTCGGGGACCCATTCAGGTAAAAATGACGTACGTATCCCTACATTGAAAAAAAAACACCGCTTTCTGTCTCGTTACCGTCGGTTTGAATCCGTAGGGAAAAGGTAAATTTTGTACTGTTTAGACATAATAAACGGTGTCTTTGGAAAAAATAATAACACTTTGGGCAGAGGGTCATATTGTACAGACCTTGATTTAACATAGTCGGATTTATATAATATCGGGTCGCACCGCCTAAGAGCAAACTGATACCTGATACTGACACGTGACCTGGTACCATGGCACGTGAGCACCAACCTTTATCATCTCGATCATATGTTTATTACGTTTATACTACAATACGCAAAGCACAGCATTCTGTATCTCCGTTGTCACAAAAACACAGCGTAATCGATCAAAATGTGAGACTATACATGCGGTTCTGTAGTAAAGACAAGTTTCAATGCATTTGAAGGCGCAGTAAAGACTATTTTCAATGCATTCAGTCATGTGTAACTTTTCAAGGAAGTGACTATTCGCCAGAACTTAGTCCGGCAATACTGTTTGAAATCTATTTACCGGACAAACTTATGGCGGGCGCTATTTATAAGTATATCTATCATATCACAATAGTATTATCGGTTTATTCCGTAAAGCTTATGTAGGATTAAAATCAATCACCACCCACATCCTCCCTCGCTAGTGTAGTGGATAAGAGCATCGATTTATAAGACAGATATAAACGGTTCGAATCCAACCATGGCCTTTCAATAAATGTATTTCAGTATTATTTTAGAGTAGGCAAAGGCTATATGCACGACTGTCGTGCACCAAATTCTAAATTGGCTATTACTATGACAATACCACAGGGGCTTATAATTAAGTAAACACCATAGTCGTAACACCACTCAATTGTAAATTATGCTACAGCCATGCAATAATAGGCTCATACCGCAAGTGTAAAATCAGGACATTGTAAGTTGGGCTTAAATTACTCAACAGTCCCACGTCCGTTGCCACTGTTTTCATCGTCACTGATATTAAAAGTTCACATCAATCTGCTTCTGGTAAAGGGCATTTCGTGACAACCTCGTCCCAACGACTCATCTCAAAAAAGTTGAGATTCTTTGGATTCTTATTTCATATGAATCGTGAGCTTAGTAATCAATGTGTACCTCATCTTACGTGCAAATTCAGTCGTATCTGTACAGAAATTCACAATTTTGTATTTTCTGTCCGTAAACGGACAGAAAATTACAGCAAGTGGCTTATGGACCGTGGGAAACAAGCAATTGCTCATAACACAAAAACGCAAAGATTGGGATACAACTCAAATTTCGTGATTAAGCTTTTCCTCACAGGGGACATCTAGGGACATGAATTAAAACGAAGGTGCTGGAATCACGAAAATGCACCTTTAAATTACCTGTGTGACCTTACTCAAAACTCCAGGAAATAGAAAACTTCCCCTGCCAAAGTAATCTCTATCAAAAATAAGACCCCCTTTGGAATTGAACATGTACGCGCCATGGCTACAGAGCTATGCGCTCTGTAGCCATGCGCACCGATACACTCTAATATCAAAACAGCCCTATTATAATTATTATACACCCCAAAACCATTGCACTCCTGGATGACAAGCGAATGTACAATGTACTCACTACTCAAGTATTTTGCATACCACACTGGTAAGTGATACTGGTCGGGTCGGTAGTTACTTGGTTGTTTTTGGTCCCTTCTTGTAAATTCGATAAATATTGGTCTCTCTCTCTCTCTCTCTCACTCTCTCTCTCTCTCTCTCTCTCTCTGTCGTAGAACATATCTCCCGTCTCTTAAATACATCAGTTAACAATGGTGTGAGCTCTACTGCCACCATCTTAAAAAAAAACAATATTAATGTTTGCTGTGTTCCCACATTGCATATTGTGATTTCATTTGATGCACCCCTGACAACTGAGCCTTCGGGTCGAGCCTGAGTGAAGTGTTGTTACCAATACACATGCAACAATAGCACATTTTTTTAAATTTTGTGATTTTTGCACAGCTGTTTTGGTATTTGTCCAGTAAACCATATAATACCTATTCGTCATAAAAGAAGCGATTTTTAAAATTAGAACCGGGATAGGCGGTTGAGCTGGAAACGCCAAATAAATAATGTCCGTCCATGATGAAATAGTGCCACCTTGTAAAAATGACCCTAACTTGATTTAACCGGATAAACACGTACATGGCGCAATTTCTTGGCTATTTCATATTGGAAGGACGTTATCAGCCTCAGTCGTTTATTTTTTTTTTTTTTATCGGAGATCACCGATATTATTTATTGTAATTACAAAATTCCTTCTTTTGCGACACATACACTCTAAAAATCATTTTACTCAGTGCTGGGAGTAAAGCGTGTTGAGTAAAAGGTTGAGTCAAGATTTAATCAGCATGGCGTAAAACACAAATTTCCCGTTAAAACAAACCTCCTCACCCGAGTAAAATTGTGAAATACATGTTGAGTAAAGCAGTTTTGAAATATAACTCAACGTTGCGTGACAAAGTAGTTTGACGCAGTGACGGGATTAGTGCTTGGGCCACGAGGTGATATTTGACATATGGGTACCATATAGAGTGGCAAAACGAGAGTACTACCAACTTGTTAAGACACTTCAACTTAAATGATTTCTGCATGATAGACTTTCCAAAGTAGTAGCTTAATCCTGCTAATTTGCATAAACAAAATGGCCGCCATTCAAGTTGCTCCATAACTGGTTTCAGCCATACCATGGCTTGTAGAAGGATAATTTTGGTAAAAAAATGTTAACATGAGATGTTTGATAATGGACAACCACCAGAAGTCAAATACATACATTCTTAATTAAACCTAATTGCATAAATCCAAATGGCCGCCATTTTCGTAAATAATATGACTTCAACATTCAAGGTATCATATGGATGAAAATTACACTACTCTAAAGTTTATAATTACACTATTGCTCAACTATAACTATAAACATGTATGTATGCAAGAATTCCAAGGTGACAACTTAAGCAAGTAAATTTGAATAAACAAAATGACCGCCATTGAAATTACGCCATAACTAGTTTCGGCTATATCCAGACTCGTTGAAGAAATATTTTAGGTTCAAAACTGATAAAATGAGGTGTTTGATTAAAAACAATCAAAATGAATTCATGGCCATCTATTTTAATAAACCTTATTTGCATATATCCCAAATAACCACCATTGTTACCCAACATTTCAGCACTTAGTTTGCTTTTTAAATGGTGGCCAGTTTTCTATCATGGGCAGTTTAAGCGTTAATCTATTGCACTTGCAATTCATATGTCTAATCCCTAACGACCTTTAAAACCACCCGGACAAAAAATCATAGAGTAGACCCTTTTCTTGGGTTTATGGGAAATTGCTCCTAGATCTGACAATAAA
>JAMKCH010000917.1:0-63818 GCA_023653785.1 Ophioderma brevispina | reverse complement strand
TCAATTACACAACCAATTTCTTTCATGGGAGTAATCTTTGAAGTGACCTGTTAAAAGTAGCCGCGGAGTACCCACTGCATAGGTACCATGTCGCCAGCCACAAAAAGTGGGGGTAGGGCGGGTAATCAATCTCCTAGGTGATATGCATACCTTAACACTAGTACCCATTGCAGACAGTACCTGTGTGGCTACTAATGCAAAATGACCTTGAACTCTATAGTAATAATAATTTATTTGAATTACTTGCAAAACATGGGTGTGTTGGCACATAGGTAGAGCCGTGTGTGGAGCCTGGCGGAGTACCCCACCTGTGTGATGATTTTAGTTACCCCACTTATCAATGATTTAACATTTTGGTCACCTATGCTATATGTTTTACACAAAATGTTGTTTATAAATAAAATAACAAAACCAAAACCAAAGAAATAAACAAGCTTAAAAAAAAAAAAAAAAAAAAAAAAAAAAACAATGGAATTGTTTGGCGACCTCTATGGGCCAAAGTGCTGCATAACGGGGCTGGTAGGGAGTACTTGAGGTCTCCCGAGGAGTCCGTGCAGAGGTTACTCCCACTAATGGTCGCAGACATGTGTACTGTCCAGTCACTAGCAGACAAACTGTAGAGTTACTACCCACTTTATTTGAGGATGTGTTACAACTAAGTAAACATGGGTATGCATCCAGTGGCGTGTGTGACTCGAAGTACTAGTGTAGTAGTTATGCCATCAATAAGCATCAAGGGGGAGTACCTTGGAGTAGAGGCTAAGATGTGCACAGGGAGTAGCCTAAAACTCTGGGGTAACACCGTGAGTAGGAATCTGCTGTTTATTTTAGAGACTTGGTTTGAAAGTGTTTATTAAAAAATTTTGTTTCGAAGTATTTCTACATCCTACGTCCAGGAAATGTTTCTTCTCTTTCTCAGCAAGAAGTCTAAATTTATCTCCATATTTTCATGTATTCCAGTCAAATATTAGTGGAATATGGTATTCAGCAACCTATGTGGGCCAAGGCTACGGTACCCAGAGTTTGTGGCGGCTCTAATCAATTAACACATGTTCATTGTACTGCCAAAATCAATATGCACATGTTCAGTTTATAGCAAATGACATTTAAAATGTGCAGCGCGGCATGTGGCAATATGAGCTTGCCAATTAGACGTTGTATTGATTTTGTCAAAATACATGCACAACATATGCACAATAAATTAGATATGCCTCATTTAATATAAGCAGTTTAGATTGCTATTTGTTGTAAATCCAATATGAAGTAGGTAAAATGTTTTGTCATTTTATTAGAAAACAATGACATGTGTGCTAGAGATGCCAATCTCCCGTTTTCCGCCGAGACTCCGGTTTCGTTTCTTGTTCTCCCGTCTCCCGATTTTGCTAGCAAATTTATAAAGTCTGTAAACAGGTTTCCGACATCGTTTTTCTCCAGACTTTCGGATGGTTCACTACATTAATAGCTTGATTTAACCATTTAATGCTGTAGGCTAACTAAATGTCTTCTGATGGTATTTTAGGACAATACAATGCATTGGTTATATTATACCGTTTTGTTTTGAAGTTCAAGCTTAAAAGTTCAGAACTTGAGTGATATTTTATGTACTCTTAAGAGATACTCTATAGGGACTTAGTTCCTACTGACAGTTCTGTAAATGGGGCGGCAGACGGCGGAGCTCTGCTCATTTTTTTTTTTAACATGTTATTTTGTATTTTTAAAAGAGCTCATCTGATGCAGTGTCATATGTTGGCATCCATTCGGTAGCTTAGTTTTCAAGTTATGAGCCTTAAGGTTTAGACTTGTTTTTAATGTGCTACTGTAAACAAATTCTCATGTGGATGTGTTCAATAGCATACTGCAGTTGCTAAATGGGGACAGTCACGATGCGGAACTCCCATTTTTTGTTGCAGGAGAGTTATTCAAAGAACTCTCTCATGGAGTGTGTTGTAAAATTATGATCCTTCAAAATTTGGACTTCCCTCCTTTTTCATGTAATATAACACAATTCTTCAGAGGAGTAGTTTCTACTAAGGGGGGCATGTGGACGGGCATGAGCTCTGTCCATTTTTCTGGAAAGGAAAAGAGGTATTTTAACAGCTCTATTCATGATGCAATCCATATGTATATAGGGTTGCTTGTTTAATTATGAGCTTTTAAAGTTTAGCCTTTTAAATTAACCTTTCATGTCATTCTTGGGTCAAAAATAACGATGTTTTTGGTCTGTGGAATATGAAAGCTGTATATTCCAAAGTTGGAAACATGTCTTGTATTTTAAGGGCTACAAAGTGCTTTAAAGCAGTAGAAATGCAGAAGCTTTGGGGGCTCGCCCCCTCGACCCGACGGGGCATTGCCCCTGGAACCCCGGCCGGTCCCTGCAAACATCTCCCTCTTTTAAATTCCAATGTGATTATCTGGTGCTAGGTTACTAAACATAATGTGCAGTTACAGTCATCAGTATGGTAAATTCAATAGATTCACTGGTGGAGGCGGATGATCGGGGGGATCGGATTTGTCAATAGAGGGAGCGCCCAAATGGGAGCCATATTTTTTTCAGTGGTTTGAAATCTGAAAAGGGGGGGGAGACACGTACTGCTGTGGGCTTGCGGTACCACAAAGTAATTCTATATTCTACACGGCACCGACAAACTTTACTATCATTCTTCGAGATATACAGGGCACCCTTTTCGTAGATAAGATAGAAAGGCATTTGTGTCACTTGCCTTAAGCACTTTGTCCCCTGTAGTCTGTTGGTGATGTATGTTGTTGAGTTGTTGTGTTCTGTTGGTCTGTGTCTTGTTGTTGTGAAAACGTGTTATTGCTTGTTATCTCCGACATACTTTGATGGCAAAACCAAACTTAGTCGTAGATGCAACATGGGATCATGCATTTATATGAGTTGTAAGATAGGATAAAAATGTAAAATTGACCTAAATTGAAAAAGGTGAAGTTAAATGGAAACCAAACTTTGAACCATAAGTGGCACTGGATCCTCCAATGTTAAGAGGTCAACGGGCACATTTCCATTAGCAAGTTCAAGGTCAATGAGACTATCATACAAACCCTGACGGAGGAACAAAAACCCCCCAAAATGCGGTCCAGGACCGATGTATTTTTAGAGATTTAAGTGCATCGAACCTGTGCGCACCGGGTGCCCGTGCTATTTCAGACTTGTTTTGATGTGATTACAGGTTTATTTACCATTTAACTACTTTGTGTTTGCAGGCCCTTATCATTGTTGGTTTCTGGATGTTTTTCTTCGGTCTAATGAGCAGCTTTTCACCAAAATTATAGCGGGATGTGATTCTGAAGAGGAGAACAGGAATTTGGCAGAGCCGGGGAGCTGCAACCACCAAATACGTAAGCAAAAAAACAAGTGTTGTACAATGGTGTTTATTAAAGAGTGACAGGATCATAGCCATTTAGACCTGCCAACGTTTAAATTCCCGTTAACCATCTGGTTAGTTTTGCTGCATTATTTTCTTTTGAAAGAAATCACCATAAAATATATTTTACTTTGCGACATCTGTAAGGGGGAAAGAGGAAGGGAGAAGAGAGTATAGAACGTGAGTAAATAGGAGTGGGGAACAGGCGGCAAGGTGTGATCGTATTTTTTGTGTGTGTGATATTTTTGAAAAAAAAACAGTTTATGAGAATTTCATACAGACTCATCAATTTCCAATTTTATCCTGAGAGTACTGAGAGAGGATTGAGTGGATTGAGAGGGTGGTGCAGCTGTTTAGATGCCTTTTTTTTATGGAATATGGATATAGGCAAATATTTATTTGCTACATCCAGGGATTATTAATAGTGTTTGCTCATAATCCCTTGGAACATGGGAACATCGCGCACGTTCTCTTTGTTGTGTTAACTGTACTAACATGCAATCCAACAGTGCGTGGTAGGGCGCGGCGCGGAAGGAAAGCGGGCGCTACATAGTTACATGCTCAAGGGGAATATTTGAAAAAATACTATAGTTAAAACTGATTCATAATTAAAACAATTAAATTATTAAACAATCATAAAGCCGGAACACATTTAGTCCGCACAATATACCCTGTATAAATGAAGTTAAGTTTCATTACAATGATAATACTGAACTAGTTAGGTTATACCTAACAATAGTGCGTCTGTACATTTGAATCAGCCTAAGCATTTCATGAAGAACTAAACAGATAACGGGACGGTAAAGACGAGAGAGAGAAACAGGGATGCGGAGGGGCAGAGGGAACGGCTGTTGCGTGGGTGGGGGGTGAAGTCCTGCATTAACGGGAAAGAGAAAAGAAGGAACTGCGTGATACCTAAGGTGAACTTTAATGATGGAAAATCAACTTTCATAAATGGATGGCCCACTTGACAAGTTAATTCCTTGAACATGGTCAGGACGCACCCAAAGAAGAAAAAGTAAGGTTACTCAAATGATTAAAGACAGCTGTGTACTGGCTTCTTGTTTGAATCTCAGAATATATTTCAGAAGATTCTCCTTAAACTTCAAAACGTACTCAAGGTTGAGTGATAAAAAAAGAAGTAAAGAGGGTTGAACCAATGAAATTGTCTCGTTAGATGTTTAGACACAATTTTAAGCAGTGGCGCATCAAACTTTGACAACGTTTACCAAGTAGGACATATGCAAGAGACTATATCTCCGCAAAAAAGAAGTAAACTATCACTAAGCGAGTATTATCGGTAGGGAAAGAGGGGAAAGGAGAGGAGGAAACAAATACGCGGAACCCCGGAGGGGTGGGGGGGGGGTGGTGGGCCCCGCGGGCGGGGACGAGCACGAGAGATCCGGAAAATGACACGACAGGAGACCAAAAGAGAGAGGGTGTGGAAATGGAGGGGAGTGGAATGAGTTAAAAACAGAGATTTTGCCAACGGAGACCATAATATTTGCTTGCAATGAAATTAGTAACATGTACATGGGATAGGAATCGGTTTTTGGGTAGTAGTGGAATAATATAAATAATCCAAATTCAGTTATGAAAACTGTTACGCCGTTTATCTTTTTTGGTTTATTCGGATTTGTCATAATAAATGAGACTTTCAAAACAGCTGTGGAAACCCCACAAAACGTATCCAGCTTTTAAGGGTAAAAATGGCTTGTGCTTTTAGAGGGGGCTTATAGAGACAATATGGGTAAGTGACCATGCTCATCTAATATTTTAACTTTACTTTACAGTGGTAGTGTTATACTCTGAATTCCGCAGCTAGAAGTGCGGGAGGGGATTCGGATCCGCTTAGTCTCAGTAAGTTTTTATTTTCCCATCATTAGACTCGGCATAGGCATGCAAAATGTTTTTTTTTCCAACCTTCAATAGCTTAATAGTTGTGTGTCAATTTTGTTAATCAGTAACTTATTGGATAAGGACACACCGGTAGTGTGTACACCAAGTTTTAAAATAACAACTAAAAAACACCAAAAAAAACAGCCAAAAAAAAGCATTTTATTTAAAATAGCCATGATACAACCGACACACACGGTGAGGCCCATAGGAAAGAAAACAAAAATGTCACTTTGTGTGAAGAGAGTTGAAAGAGGACAATAGCACTAGCTGGCATAATATCATCAATAATCACTTCTTAACGATCGAAAATACACAATACCAGAGCATGTGTATTTCAATCCACAAAAGTATATTGGACACTTTCATGGCAACATATGAAATAAGAAAATGGAAAAGGATATGAAGAAGTACTTCCAAGCGGGGTCACTTATAGATCTACTTAGCTGGAAAGTCGCGAAACTCTTACAAGTGGTATCACAGACCTACAGCTTTATTACGAAATGAAAGTGCCAAAAGTAATTAGAGAAGAGCGAGAGTGAACAAGAAGGACCTATTGGAAGGGGAGGGAGCGGGAAGGCACGAATCAGGGAAGATTCTGACCATTTAGGAGAAATTCACTCAGGGCAAAGAATGACGTTTGGGTAACACGGGAGGAGGGGGCGGTACTCGCCTTCCCTCAAACTAGCAACTCTAGTCAACCCTTCCCGAATAACAGGAATCAGGTAAGAGAATGCAGTAATATATATAATCCACCACGCGGTCAGAGGGAGAGAGGGAAAGAAAGAGAAGGAGGGCTGCGGAAACCTACTCCTCGAAATAAGGCCGAGACGCGTCTAATAGTTGGAGTTAATTGGATTTTACGTTTTGGATATAGTTCCTTGTTGTAAGTTAGAGTCCCCGGGCGGGTTAGCCCACGGACTTTCAGCACATTTTAAAAAAATTCCACGAGAGTCAAGAGATCATTTTCTTTACTTACGTTCACCTTGGCCATTGAAGGTTATGGAATGGAAGTATAAATCATCATAGTTAAAACATTTTACAAATATTTCTTATCATAGTATTTCGCAGTATTCAGTATTGTCAGATCAGACAAATCAAGTGTTTTTGGGCAGTTTGAGTTTACATTAAATGCATCTTCATAAAAAATAACAAAGGTGATTTTTTTAAAAATATTTTTTTTTTTTTAAAGTGTTTGTTTTATAACAAATATGTGATTTCCCACATTTTTGTAAAAAATAAATAATAATTAATTTAAAATATTTTCGAATCGAAAATCATCCCTATAGTAAGACACACCAGTTGAAACTTTATCAAGGGGAAGAAAACGAGCATACAAATAATTCGAGAAAAAAAGTAGCGGTAGTCGTTAAGAAAACAAAATCTACATGTGATTATTGTGGACACATGTCATGAGCAACTTATAAATTAAGAAAACGGAAACGCCGAGTCTAGAAAGGCTTCAAACGTTTATTTGTAACGATAATTAGTGGCAAATAGGAAAACTTAACAAAAACGGTCACAGACCGACAGCCTTTATTAAGAAATGAATATTGGCGAAATTTCGTACATCATTTATATTTACTCAATCATCATGTGATGGCCTTTTTTATGCTAACGTTGAAAAAGGTAATTGATTGACTTCATTTGCAAGAGAATTAGCTTGACAGATTCTTTTGTCTAACATTATGATCCATCATGTACTAGAATATACAACAAATCAAGTCTTGTTCTGTAAGTTTCCTCCGTGGCGCACGTGTTTGTTTGTGGTGTTTTGGTGTATTGTAAGCGATAGACATTATTGATTTTACCTTTTGGATAGTTGGCGTTGTCAGTGCGAGTCCGGTGGTGGCCCACCACTCGCATTATGCTCCGTAGTATTAAATTCTGATGGTCATTCTCTTTAATTTTGGTTATGTAGGTTGTACAAGGATGCATTCTCTGGGTTCTTTTTGACGCGGTGTCCCAGGAGTGTTTACCAGTTTAAAGGTTCTGAGTGATGCTGAATGCCATCGTAAAAAATTATAAGCTTAGAATTAACAGGGGTTTCAGTAATTGTATGGCAATAGAATTGATACCTGGTCTCCGTGGTTTTAACTACGTCTTGGCTGAATGCAAAAGCAGTAACTCAATCTTTTCTTTTAAAAAGGAAAATAACCCGTGTATATATCAACAAAGGAACTCTAAAATACAGTGTCCACAATTATGCCCTTTTTAATTCTATGTTTTTGTGTGAAAAAGGCCTCAACTGCAGAGTAGATCCCGTTACCTCCATCTGACCTTCTTCCCTCCCTGAAGGCAGCCCCTGTCCCCACCAGCCCTGCCCGTTTTCAGTTCATCAGTCTCTATTATATCAATTTTGATCGCCCTGGCCTTCACTCTTCCTATTTTTATTATCCATGGTAAAGCATTCCGAGCCCAACCAACCACCCTTACTGCCTTATCCCGCCGACACCACACCTCGCCTTTGCTACTCTTTCCTTATCCACCGTGTTCCTCCTGCCATTGGAACGACGTCAGAGTAGGAGAGAGTAATATAGTCACCAGGGTGATGAATAAAGCAGAGGAAACAGTGGTGAAGACGTGCCGAAAACAACGGGGAGGGAAGGAAGAGGGTTGAAATAACAAGACGTGGCAAGGTCAACAGCGATACAACAAACAACGAGGTAATAATCACACCGACACTTTTTCAACTAAGTTGTCTAAACTGTTGGCAGGAAGAAGAAAACAGGATTTTTTCTGGCAAATTGACCAACTGCTACTTGCACAGCATTTAATGTTCACAAAAATAAAGGAAAAAACAATTCTACCAAAAAAACGTTGGCAACGAAAAAAACACCAAGTTTTAAAAAAGGTACGAAGCCATTAAAAGTTAATAAATCTAAAGATTAGCACCAAGGATTCAAGTGCATCTGCCCCATTGGCAAAACTTGGTCCCATTTCTTCTACAATGCAAAAGAAAAAAATGCCCCTTTCCAACTATCAACCTTCCAGACAGCCTACTATAAATTTATGATTTCATGCAGCGGCTGCTGATGTATGTAATACCGCGTTCAAAACAGGTGCTCCTTCTGTGAGGCCAAACCAGAACAGCGGGAACTTCCTTTCGTCTTTATACTCCTTCTTCCTACCAGGAGAGAGAGAGAGAGGTCGTGAGAATCATTGAAATAAGACCAATCTCCAACAACTAAGAAATCAAGCAAGAAAAACAAACGAACCCTAAGCAAGATCAACTTTACAACATATTCCAAGTCAGAACAAGACGGGCTTTACACAAGGAAAATAGGAGACTGATTTTCAAACTTCAACTGCCAATATAACCTTCAAACAAGAACAAATTGCAGTTGGAATGATTTTAAATCAACAATGGGGTCTAATGATGATGGTGCCTTTAAGGTGAAATATGGACGTTCTCAACAAAGGAATTCGGAAGGAAAAAGAGAAATGGGACCAGTTTGCCCATGGGGCAGACGCACTTGGTATACTTGGTGCATATCTTTACGTTTATTAACTTATATGGCTCGTACTTTTTTAAAACTTGATGTTTTTGTTACGTTGCCAACGTTTTGTTGGTAGATAGACCGGTAACAGAGTAGCTAGTACTCCTTATGCTCGCTCTGAAGGTGTTCAGGCAAGGGCTGTATAATTATGATTATACTTTTTTGTGTAATTATGTAAATATTTGGTTGGTTGACATACACTGCCCCCCCATTTGGATTGGAGCACCAGAAGTTCTTTAAAGTCTCTAAAGAAGTTGCTAAAGTCACAATATAGATGACTCTATAAACATAACTTTTTCCTCTAGTGTTGGCTTTAATGAGTCTCACTTTAGAATCAAAGATAGATTCACGCCAAAATAATGAATCAAATGTTTAGCAGTTGATCTTATGGATAAATCAATGGTCAATGTTTAACAATCACAGATAGCCTAAAGCTTGGTAACCAGTTAGTTGCTTTAAATTCAACAGTTTTCCTGATTCTTGGTGTTGTAGGGGTGGTTGCAGTGGCTTACTTTGTCTGGCGGGCCTATGGCTGGAGGGGATGGCTACTTGTTGTTTGCGCTCTTGCATTTACTTATATCATTTTGCAGTTTGTTAGGTAAGCATATTGTAGAAATAGTTTGTATACAGGTTGTTTAACTATTACATTTTGTATAATAATATAAAGACTCAAATTAATTGTGGGCCCAAAATAAAGACGAAACCAAACTAGTTTCAAATTCTGTCTCTCATTTAACAAAATAGTTCACCTATGACCCTTGTTGGATAATAGGAAATAAACGCCCGGGGGGGCCACTTGGATTCCAAGGTGATATGCCATGCTCGTGTACAAAAACACGTAATTTAGGGTCGTTTTTTGAGACCAGGCGATTTTTGTACTCGCATGCATTGGTTAGGGTATCCAAAATCATCAAAAATTTCAAAATTAGGGTGTTGTGCTTTTCACGTTGAAAAGACGTGTTTAGGGTTGTGATATTTTGAATACTTGTAAAAAAGCACATTAAAAAATGTGGAAAAATAGTTGTTTGTATTTTGTTCGATTTTCTCCGGATTTCAAATGGTAGAATCCCCGAGTGTTTTTTTTATCATTTTCGGCCTATTAGCTTGTTTTCTTTTTTCTATTTCGTCGTGTCTCCTCCAACACATTAAACCTCTATAATTAGGAGTTTCATTTCTTTTTTGTGACCGATGTTAAGGTTTATGTGCGGCAAAGAAGGACAGAAGAACTGGAATAGGGTCTGTCTCTACTTTATGTCAATCAAAACAAGTTCATGCAATTAGTGCGGGTTTTTTTTAGTTCAATGAAAATGTCGGAATTGCAGAAAAAAAAACTGTGATAATTACGACATCGACAAACCTCATTCATCCAAGAAATTAGGACCCAACTTAAAAAGACTCAAATTTAAATGTAATGGATGTAAATTGAAATTATTAATTTTTTAGGTTTTTTCTTTTTTTAAATTAAAGAAAACTTCAATTGAATCATTGTGATACAATCTTTCCTTATCCGGCCAGTGTTTAGTGTAGGACAGTGTTTGTGTATGGGTAAGGATATTTTTTATGAATGTGCGTGGTTAGGGTAGCAAACTTATGTCAAAATACTTGTTAGGATGTGTATTGTATTTTAAACTGTCATGCAAATTCATTGTTTAGGACGATAGTATAAAAATTGAACCAAAAACACTGTTACAGGTTAGCAAAATCAAACCCAAAGTACTTGATTAGGTCGCAAAATCAACAAACTAGTGCTTAGGGTGTGTTTTTTTGCAATGGAATACGCGCTAGGTTACGTTTTGGGAGGGCCATACACGAGCATGAATCCACTTTGAATAAAGTGCCCCCCCCCCCCCCCCGGGGAAATAAGTCTAAGTGTACAACTTAGTACTCATTTCACTAGTACTAGTTGTACACTTATTACTTTATTTACTAAGTGTACAACTCGTTAATTTTAGACTTTCCAAACAGCTGTTATTGATATTCTCTTCAAATTATAACAATTAATTTTCCCTTCTGCAGTTCAACTTTATCAGAATAAGATAGTTTTTTAAAAAAATGCATTTTGATAAAATACATACTGGAAAGTGTGGAATGAAACAAGTCACTCAGTATCTCAGTTGGCGGTAATCAAAAATCCACTTGAGAGCAACTTAGAGCTAGTCACTTATGATTGCGGATGCCTCTATAATAAAAGAGGATTTGCGTAACCAAGAGCCTTTTACATTTCTTTCACTAGATGCTTCTTAAAATTAAAACTAGGTCTGTGTTGGCTCATGGTTGGGTTGGATCATTTGGCTCAATCATGTGTTAAACATCAAAAAAAAATTTTCTCTATTTTCCCTTTATTATCATCTAAAATTATTGCATTAATAATAAATCTTTAATTTTATCCTCTTTAGTTTCTACCAGAGAGTGCCTACTATCATGTTCCGGTGGGAACAAAAGAAAAAGCCCTTGGCCACCCCCCCCCCCTTACTTCAACAGTTGGCTAAGGCAAACAGGAAACTATGCCAATGGGAGAACTCAAATGTGAGTGGAATCAGTGAAGGGGATATGTTATTCATTATAATATTTAATCATCTAAGGTCCCTGTTTCAGATCTGTTAATTTACTTGGTTTGTTATAGGCCGAGAAGATAGAGGAGACGATGTAAGGAAGAGGAGGGGTATCGCTTCGAGACTCGTGTGAGATAAGCTGTTTTATTCATTCATACCTATTGTATCACGCAATTAACAATCCACTGAAAGGGCCTCCGGGATTCTTGCGACCGCCCGCTCCAACTAGATCGATTAGCAATGGTATCATTTACTGGAGGGAAAATCACAGGAGGCATGTGCACATGACAACAGTGTTTCTAGAAGTTATTTTTATACAAGCGTTTTACCTTACTTCCGGGTGGGTTTGCCAACACAGTCGTTATGTGTCTTCGAAAAGCGATTTGTTACTCCAAAAAGGAGAGGGAAGGGAAATATTCATCGAACATCCCATTCAAAATCGGCCGAGTTTTCGATTATTTATGAACGTTTGAATAGTGAATTCATTAGGGCAACGTTGTGTAAGCATCAATTGACGACTTCGTTGAGATATGTCGTTTTTTACCCGGTCTCAAGTTCCGATCATTTCCTGTGACTGAAACATGGGGAATACGAAGGCGATGGTGTGCATTTTATGCTAATTTCATGACCTTTTGACAAAAATTTGTAGTGGCGTTAAAGTTGGCACTAGTTCCCTAAGGTTTGACCTTTTTTCTTTTTCGGTATCTTGTATGCGCTTACACAAATTCAAGCCCGGATTCAAGTTTAGGCTTATCTCGGCAATTAATGTTTGTTGTAGTTGACATCGCATGGTAATTCGGGGCATATTTTTCTCGAGACAACCCATATATGGTACAGGGTTATTATAAGTGTTGGGTGTGAATTTAGCTATACGATTATTGAGGATATCAAGTATGCGGGGGAATTAGCCGAATATATCTAGGCCTATTATGAAATATGCATATGCAGTGCATGTAAAAATAAAAATTGTAATATATAGAAAATGCTGTCTGGGTTCACGAAGTGATTTGTGATCACATATAAATCACATACGCGCCCCCCTAAGTTTAAAAATCACCTCCACCCAACCCTAGAGTGCAAAAGACAGGTTTTGCTGAGTGAGATATGTTGTATGCGGATGATTTGGTTTTAATGAGTGAGACATTGGAGGGGACTTGAGGGAGAAGTTTTGGGAAATGGAAGAAGGCTCTTTCGAGAGTAAGGGTCTGAAGGTAAACCTTGTGGAAAGACAAAAGTGCTGGGTTGAGGGAGGGCGGAGAGGGAGGTGGGAGCGAGTAGGGTAGACCCATGTGGGGTGTGGGAAGAGAGTAAAAGCACACCCCAATTCAGTGTGTGTGAGAAATGTGGAAAGGGATACATGGAGATGCCCACACCAAATGAAGAGAGTGACCCCCTAGTTTGGCCCCCCCCCCATGAGGGTTTTGTGTCTGTTAGCACAGATGCCCCCCCCCCCCCCCCCTCACTGTGAGACAGGACAGCAGCTGGAGGCAGATGGTGGAACAAGACCGCCCGAAAAGTCCCTGTGTGACCCTGCACGGCCGTGGACCCCCCCGTCAGTGCAGGACCCCCCCAGTTCACATACACTGCCGAGGGCACCGTCCTGAAACGGTCTACTCACCGTGGGGGGTGTAGGATGTGAGGTGGCTGTGACAAGCGAGAGAGGTAGGCCCCCCGTGGGTGCAAGACCAACCACGGGAATGTGGGGCAACGTCCCGACGTGACCGCAGCCGCGACGTTGCCCCCCCCCACTGGGAAAAGATATCCTTTGAAGTTGAAAGACTGGTGGGTAAGAGCTGAGTGAGATCGGTGATGCTGTATGGAGTGAGACGTGGTGTCTTAGCGAAAATGAGATGGGGATATTGAGGAGGACAGAGAGAGCAAATGATGAGATGCGATGTGTGGTGTGAAGTGAATGGACAGGATTGAAGACGGAGGACTTGATTGCAGATTGTTGGGTTAAGAAGCGGTGGACGGTTGGCGAAGCGAATAGTGTCGTTGGTATGGGCATGTGTTGAGGAAGGATGATGAGCATGTGTAAGAAGAAGGCTTTTGAGTTTCGAGCGGTGAGCGGTTTGAGGAGGACGGAAGGGGGGACGTCAAAGAAGGACATGGAAGAAACAAAGTGGAGGGAGGAGAGTAGGAAGGTTGGGTTTGAGGATGGAGGATGCATTTGATCGGTGTTGAAATGGAAGGGAAGGAGTCAGGGCGGTTGTTGCAAATGTGATCCAAGAAACGAGAATTACAAATTTAATTCGAGAAACAGTATGCGCGTAGTCGTTAAGCAAACAAATCTACATGTGATTATGTGAACACATGTCATGAGAAAATTATAAATTAAGAAACCGGAAACGACGAGTTAGAAATGTTTTCAAACGTTATTTGTACCGATAATTAGTGGAAATAGGAAACTTAACAAAAAACGGTCTCACAGACGACAGCCTATTAAGAAATGAAATTGGCGAAAATTAGTGCATCCATTTTATTTATCATCATGATTTGCCTTTTACTGCTAACGTTGAAAAATATTGAATTGCTTCATGCAAAGCAGAATTATGATTGAGATTCTTTTGTTCAACATACTGACCATCATGTACGAGCATATTACAAACAAATTCAAGTCTTGTTCTGTAAGTTTCCTCCGTGGCGCAGCGGTGTAAGCGATAGACATTATGATTTTACTATTGGATAGTCTGTTGTTGACAGTTCGAGTCCGGTGGTGGCCCGCCACTGTCGGCATTATGCTAGTATTAAATTCTGATGGTCATTCTCTTTAATGTTGGTTATGTAGGTTTGTACAAGGAGGCTTCTCTGGGTTCTTTACGCGGTTTTCCCAAGAGTTTTTACCGTTTAAAGGTTTCGAGTGATTCTGAATGGCATCTTTATAAATTATAAGCTTAGAAAATTAACAGGTGGTTCCGTAATTGTATGGCAATAGAATTGATACGTGGTCTCTTGGTAAAATACGTCTGTGCTGAATGCAAACAGTAACTCAATCTTTTCTTTTAAAACGTAAAATAACAGGGTATATTATCAACAAAGACACTAAATAAATTTACACAATTTTATGCCCTTTTTAATTCATTTTTTTGTGTGAAAAAGGCCTAAAATTGCAGTACCTTACAATATGAATATCTCCTAACTGAAGGGATTAAAATGTCAAAAACGCACTGAACGTTTTAAGTATATAAGTATAGATAATATCAAATTTTTATTAGCCCATGGACTTCAAGCTCTTCCATATTATATCAATGTTAAAAAGCAGCATAGACACCAAACAATTACCTGAATATACCGAGAAAAAAAAAAAAAAAAAAAAAAAAAAAAAAAAAAAAAAAAAAAAAAAAAAAAAAACGACTTTGAATCTTTAATTATAAACAGTGTTTCAAATACTGAAATGTAAACTATATTATAGAGTAATAAATATATCACCAGTTGATAATAAAATATATTCAACAGTGTTTAATACTTCCTAAACACTTTGTTACTTAATAGTTAAAATAACACACCACGTTCCAGGTCAACAGCGATAACAACATACAACGTTATGGAATAAAATTCACACACACTCAACTGAAGTGTATAAACTGTTGCAGACACAGGATTTTTGCAAATTGACCAACTGACTACTTGCACAGATTATTTAATGTTCACAAAAATAAAGGAAAATCTACCAAAAAAACGTTGGCAAAGTAAAAAAAAACACCAAGTTTTAAAAAGAGTCCGAGCCATAGAAAGTTAATAAATCTAAAGATAGCACCAAGTATATAAAGTGCATCTGCCCCGTTGTCAAACTTGGTCCCATTTCTTCTTACAATGCAAAAGAAAATGCCCCTTCCCACTATCAACCTCCATACAGCCTAAAATATAAAATTGATAGATTTCTGCTAGAGGCGCGGGTTAACCGAGTTCAAAACAGTTGCTCTTCTTGTGCGGCAACCAGAACAGCGGGCACTTCATTTCGTCTTAATACTCTTCTTCCTCCAGAGAGAGAGAGAGAGGTCGCGAATCATTGAAATAAGACAATCTCCAACATTAAGAAATCAAGCAAGAAACGCAACTAAGCAATATCAACTTAAAAACATATTCAAGTCAGAACAAGCCGGCCTTTACACAAGAAATAGGAAGTGACTGATTCCAAAAACAACTGCCAATATAACTTTAAACAAGAACAAGTGCGTTGGAATTATTTTAAATCAACAATTGGGTCTATTGATGATGGTTCCTTTAATTGAATATGGACGTCTCAATCAAAGGAATCGGAAAAGAAGAGGAATGGGGACCAAGTTTGCCAATGGGGGAAGACGCACTTGAGTATACTTGGTGCTACTTTACATTTATTAAACTTATATGGCCGTTCTTTTTAAAACTTGATGTTTTTTTACGTTCCAACGGGTTTTGTGATAGACAGTAAACAGAGTTAGCTAAGTAATCCCCCTTCTGTCTCGCTCTGAAGGTGTTCAGGCAAGGGCTGTATAATTATGATTATACTTTTTTGTGTAATTATGTAAATATTTGGTTGGTTGACATACACTGCCCCCCCATTTGGATTGGAGCACCAGAAGTTCTTTAAAGTCTCTAAAGAAGTTGCTAAAGTCACAATATAGATGACTCTATAAACATAACTTTTTCCTCTAGTGTTGGCTTTAATGAGTCTCACTTTAGAATCAAAGATAGATTCACGCCAAAATAATGAATCAAATGTTTAGCAGTTGATCTTATGGATAAATCAATGGTCAATGTTTAACAATCACAGATAGCCTAAAGCTTGGTAACCAGTTAGTTGCTTTAAATTCAACAGTTTTCCTGATTCTTGGTGTTGTAGGGGTGGTTGCAGTGGCTTACTTTGTCTGGCGGGCCTATGGCTGGAGGGGATGGCTACTTGTTGTTTGCGCTCTTGCATTTACTTATATCATTTTGCAGTTTGTTAGGTAAGCATATTGTAGAAATAGTTTGTATACAGGTTGTTTAACTATTACATTTTGTATAATAATATAAAGACTCAAATTAATTGTGGGCCCAAAATAAAGACGAAACCAAACTAGTTTCAAATTCTGTCTCTCATTTAACAAAATAGTTCACCTATGACCCTTGTTGGATAATAGGAAATAAACGCCCGGGGGGGCCACTTGGATTCCAAGGTGATATGCCATGCTCGTGTACAAAAACACGTAATTTAGGGTCGTTTTTTGAGACCAGGCGATTTTTGTACTCGCATGCATTGGTTAGGGTATCCAAAATCATCAAAAATTTCAAAATTAGGGTGTTGTGCTTTTCACGTTGAAAAGACGTGTTTAGGGTTGTGATATTTTGAATACTTGTAAAAAAGCACATTAAAAAATGTGGAAAAATAGTTGTTTGTATTTTGTTCGATTTTCTCCGGATTTCAAATGGTAGAATCCCCGAGTGTTTTTTTTATCATTTTCGGCCTATTAGCTTGTTTTCTTTTTTCTATTTCGTCGTGTCTCCTCCAACACATTAAACCTCTATAATTAGGAGTTTCATTTCTTTTTTGTGACCGATGTTAAGGTTTATGTGCGGCAAAGAAGGACAGAAGAACTGGAATAGGGTCTGTCTCTACTTTATGTCAATCAAAACAAGTTCATGCAATTAGTGCGGGTTTTTTTTAGTTCAATGAAAATGTCGGAATTGCAGAAAAAAAAACTGTGATAATTACGACATCGACAAACCTCATTCATCCAAGAAATTAGGACCCAACTTAAAAAGACTCAAATTTAAATGTAATGGATGTAAATTGAAATTATTAATTTTTTAGGTTTTTTCTTTTTTTAAATTAAAGAAAACTTCAATTGAATCATTGTGATACAATCTTTCCTTATCCGGCCAGTGTTTAGTGTAGGACAGTGTTTGTGTATGGGTAAGGATATTTTTTATGAATGTGCGTGGTTAGGGTAGCAAACTTATGTCAAAATACTTGTTAGGATGTGTATTGTATTTTAAACTGTCATGCAAATTCATTGTTTAGGACGATAGTATAAAAATTGAACCAAAAACACTGTTACAGGTTAGCAAAATCAAACCCAAAGTACTTGATTAGGTCGCAAAATCAACAAACTAGTGCTTAGGGTGTGTTTTTTTGCAATGGAATACGCGCTAGGTTACGTTTTGGGAGGGCCATACACGAGCATGAATCCACTTTGAATAAAGTGCCCCCCCCCCCCCCCCGGGGAAATAAGTCTAAGTGTACAACTTAGTACTCATTTCACTAGTACTAGTTGTACACTTATTACTTTATTTACTAAGTGTACAACTCGTTAATTTTAGACTTTCCAAACAGCTGTTATTGATATTCTCTTCAAATTATAACAATTAATTTTCCCTTCTGCAGTTCAACTTTATCAGAATAAGATAGTTTTTTAAAAAAATGCATTTTGATAAAATACATACTGGAAAGTGTGGAATGAAACAAGTCACTCAGTATCTCAGTTGGCGGTAATCAAAAATCCACTTGAGAGCAACTTAGAGCTAGTCACTTATGATTGCGGATGCCTCTATAATAAAAGAGGATTTGCGTAACCAAGAGCCTTTTACATTTCTTTCACTAGATGCTTCTTAAAATTAAAACTAGGTCTGTGTTGGCTCATGGTTGGGTTGGATCATTTGGCTCAATCATGTGTTAAACATCAAAAAAAAATTTTCTCTATTTTCCCTTTATTATCATCTAAAATTATTGCATTAATAATAAATCTTTAATTTTATCCTCTTTAGTTTCTACCAGAGAGTGCCTACTATCATGTTCCGGTGGGAACAAAAGAAAAAGCCTTGGCCACCCCCCCCCCCTTACTTCAACAGTTGGCTAAGGCAAACAGGAAACTATGCCAATGGGAGAACTCAAATGTGAGTGGAATCAGTGAAGGGGATATGTTATTCATTATAATATTTAATCATCTAAGGTCCCTGTTTCAGATCTGTTAATTTACTTGGTTTGTTATAGGCCGAGAAGATAGAGGAGACGATGTAAGGAAGAGGAGGGGTATCGCTTCGAGACTCGTGTGAGATAAGCTGTTTTATTCATTCATACCTATTGTATCACGCAATTAACAATCCACTGAAAGGGCCTCCGGGATTCTTGCGACCGCCCGCTCCAACTAGATCGATTAGCAATGGTATCATTTACTGGAGGGAAAATCACAGGAGGCATGTGCACATGACAACAGTGTTTCTAGAAGTTATTTTTATACAAGCGTTTTACCTTACTTCCGGGTGGGTTTGCCAACACAGTCGTTATGTGTCTTCGAAAAGCGATTTGTTACTCCAAAAAGGAGAGGGAAGGGAAATATTCATCGAACATCCCATTCAAAATCGGCCGAGTTTTCGATTATTTATGAACGTTTGAATAGTGAATTCATTAGGGCAACGTTGTGTAAGCATCAATTGACGACTTCGTTGAGATATGTCGTTTTTTACCCGGTCTCAAGTTCCGATCATTTCCTGTGACTGAAACATGGGGAATACGAAGGCGATGGTGTGCATTTTATGCTAATTTCATGACCTTTTGACAAAAATTTGTAGTGGCGTTAAAGTTGGCACTAGTTCCCTAAGGTTTGACCTTTTTTCTTTTTCGGTATCTTGTATGCGCTTACACAAATTCAAGCCCGGATTCAAGTTTAGGCTTATCTCGGCAATTAATGTTTGTTGTAGTTGACATCGCATGGTAATTCGGGGCATATTTTTCTCGAGACAACCCATATATGGTACAGGGTTATTATAAGTGTTGGGTGTGAATTTAGCTATACGATTATTGAGGATATCAAGTATGCGGGGGAATTAGCCGAATATATCTAGGCCTATTATGAAATATGCATATGCAGTGCATGTAAAAATAAAAATTGTAATATATAGAAAATGCTGTCTGGGTTCACGAAGTGATTTGTGATCACATATAAATCACATACGCGCCCCCCTAAGTTTAAAAATCACCTCCACCCAACCCTAGAGTGCAAAAGACAGGTTTTGCTGAGTGAGATATGTTGTATGCGGATGATTTGGTTTTAATGAGTGAGACATTGGAGGGGACTTGAGGGAGAAGTTTTGGGAAATGGAAGAAGGCTCTTTCGAGAGTAAGGGTCTGAAGGTAAACCTTGTGGAAAGACAAAAGTGCTGGGTTGAGGGAGGGCGGAGAGGGAGGTGGGAGCGAGTAGGGTAGACCCATGTGGGGTGTGGGAAGAGAGTAAAAGCACACCCCAATTCAGTGTGTGTGAGAAATGTGGAAAGGGATACATGGAGATGCCCACACCAAATGAAGAGAGTGACCCCCTAGTTTGGCCCCCCCCCCATGAGGGTTTTGTGTCTGTTAGCACAGATGCCCCCCCCCCCCCCCCCTCACTGTGAGACAGGACAGCAGCTGGAGGCAGATGGTGGAACAAGACCGCCCGAAAAGTCCCTGTGTGACCCTGCACGGCCGTGGACCCCCCCGTCAGTGCAGGACCCCCCCAGTTCACATACACTGCCGAGGGCACCGTCCTGAAACGGTCTACTCACCGTGGGGGGTGTAGGATGTGAGGTGGCTGTGACAAGCGAGAGAGGTAGGCCCCCCGTGGGTGCAAGACCAACCACGGGAATGTGGGGCAACGTCCCGACGTGACCGCAGCCGCGACGTTGCCCCCCCCCACTGGGAAAAGATATCCTTTGAAGTTGAAAGACTGGTGGGTAAGAGCTGAGTGAGATCGGTGATGCTGTATGGAGTGAGACGTGGTGTCTTAGCGAAAATGAGATGGGGATATTGAGGAGGACAGAGAGAGCAAATGATGAGATGCGATGTGTGGTGTGAAGTGAATGGACAGGATTGAAGACGGAGGACTTGATTGCAGATTGTTGGGTTAAGAAGCGGTGGACGGTTGGCGAAGCGAATAGTGTCGTTGGTAGGGGAATGTGTTGAGAAAGGATGATGAGCATGTGTTAAGAAGGGGCTTTGAGTTCGAGGTGAGCGGTTTTTGAGGAGGAGGGGACGTCCAAAGGAAGGACATGCACAAAGAACAGGGAAGGGAGAGATAGGAGGGTTGGGTTGAGGATGGAGGATGCATTGAATCAGGTGAAAGGAAGGAAGGAGTCAGGGCGGTTGCCTGCTGCAAATGTGAGGTGAATCCGGCCACCCGTGACAGGGATAAAACCGGATTTAAAAACTTTGGTTTAGTAGTAGTAGTAGTAGTAACATGCAAAACTTTTTAAAACCCAGGCATTGTATTGATGCGGTCCTTGGGGGTCTTGAGACAAATGACATTACGGGTACATTGGTATAAAGATTTGAATTCGATGAAATTACGAAATAGGAATCATTTTCATCAGGACGCAGCTGCCGCCGGCGGGCAGTTGTCCCACAGTCCCCCGGACACAGTCCCCGTCAAAAGGTGCTCATATTAACGTTTGGTTCGCGGGCCATTTCCGTCATGTGAACGTGTATAAACAAATCACTTTCTGCCGATTCTTAGTCTTCTCTTCTCATGAATTTATGTTAAATTCTTCATTAACAAAAAATCGGCTAGTATGCTGTGTAGTAGCCTTCTTATTTCCCCCATATTTTCAGTGGAACATGAGAAACTACTTCGAAATGAGCGGTCGCGGTCAGTGCTGCATGCGGTGGGTTGTTGTTTACATTGGAAACCTATACGTGCGCAAGCGCGGTGCACGACCTTGACCAAAATCGATCTAAGCTTCGCGGGACTTTTTGTGACTTAATTCCTTAATGGGTACTTGAAGTTAATAGCGGAAACCTCCCGCTGGTCGCACACATATAGTCTTTGAAGTGCCTGGCGATACACATCCTCTTCCTTACATCTCTGGTATAGGTCAGGTCAGATTTTTTTTAGGGCCTGCCTGCTGGTTCATGGTAACCAGTACTACCTGCTCCAGGGACGGATTGTCGGTTGCTAAACCGACACCCCCCATCGGGTTTCTAACGAAATTCCAATGAGGAGGGTAGCTGGTTACCATGGTAGAACTAAAAAAACGATCTACCTACAAGGGTGTCGGCTCTGGAGAGTATGACAGCAATCCACACTGATGTCAGGTAGGGCATCCGGTCAATTATCTACTGCTCCAATAAATCTCCACACAGCAGTATTGCTGTGAATGTGAGGTGAATCAGCCACCCCAGTTAACAGGGGACAAAACCAGATTAAAATTTGATTTTACTACTACTACTGGCTACTACTGATGCTGCTACTACTATACTTGTCTGTCTTTCAGTCTTATCACCAAATTTTAATCGAAAGCTGTATATGGTACTATTAGTGATGTGATCAAGCAAATGAGTCGGAAGTCGCAATTAGTGTTTTTGAGATATAGCCAAACAAAGGAGAAAATTTCTTCTTGTTTCCTATTGTTTGGCCACCCTTCAATGATCAATCTTGGAAGAAATTGTTCAATTTCAATGGGGATTTCAACAAACCATGTAGCTTTTTAAAATGGTGCATGCAGTACATGAAAAAGTAAAAATGATCTGACGACCTTTAAACCTCTATTTTGCGTGATCGCACACATATAATCTGG
Source organism: Ophioderma brevispina (assembly GCA_023653785.1). Classification (NCBI taxonomy): domain Eukaryota; kingdom Metazoa; phylum Echinodermata; class Ophiuroidea; order Amphilepidida; family Ophiodermatidae; genus Ophioderma; species Ophioderma brevispina. The sequence goes on along the minus strand of JAMKCH010000917.1, from coordinate 41,981 downwards.
AGCTCATCTAATGTCCCCGACGAGGAGATGAGGACGATAAAATGAGTTCCATGTAGCTGTCTGTCTGTGTGCTTGTGTTTTAAATTTTGTGTACAAAAAGGTTAAATTGTTGATTTCGACAGGTTGTACTTCCTTGGATTTTTATAGTAATTGCATACCTGACAGTGAGATGTGAGATGTTAAATGGGTGAGGTCCAAGGGTCTTTTAGGGGGTCATTGAGATCATTCTGCAAGAAGTATTTCTGATCTAGAAAGCTGGCAGAGACATAAATTTTGCATTGTGAAATTTACATATGACTTGCTTTCCGTGTATTTTGTAGATGCAAACTCGGTTGCACTCACTGAGGTACAGGTAGGTTAACTCTGAATATTCATAGAAAGAAACAATTCGATATTGAATATGACAGAAATGAAACAATTCATATTTAATATTCAGGAAGGAAATGAAACAATCGTATTGAATATTCACAGGAAAGAAAGTAATAGCACCTCATCTTACAGATCCCAATGTTCCAATGCAGAGATTAAATTTATTGTGAATACAAACTGCCATGTGGAACTAGAGGGTGGTACTGACATGTGTTAGTCTAGTAAAGTATAAGCACATTGCAATGCATTATGGGATTGGTTTAAAACACTTTCTGATGTGGGGACTAAATAATCATTTATTTGTTCTTACGGGTCAGAGTGACAAGAGGAAAAAATTTAAAGATCTATTGTGATACAAAACTAGTATTAACTACATCGTGCTTTATCTATTCAGATGGTAAGTAAACATTTAAAAAAGTTGGCACAAAAATGTATCAGTATTGTGCCAAAGTCCGATAATTTTGAAAGTTTCAAAATATTACATTTTGTGCCATAGTCTTTCTCTTCATTTAACTTGTAAAAAAGGCATTGTAAAAAAATGGGCTGAGATTAGAATGCCCCAAAGACACAAAAATCCCTAACCATAAGTTGCACTGTATGGAGTGTTTCAATGGGCATTGCAATGTGCTTGTGACACTAACAACGAAGGGACCATAGTCAATATTTCCAAGTGAGGGCTTACTCGCTTATTCAGTCGGAAACCCCCCTGTTTGGTTGCTAGTATCCACAAGTCATTGTTAATAATGGCTTGTGGTGGTGGTCAGGATTTGTTCAGCTAGTGTGCTTATCCGGGGCCCGCGTGTATCCATGATACGGATGCTCTAACATGGCCCGCTATTTGAGCTGGGGCGGATTGGGAACCGTCAGGGGTGGACACCCTACCTTATTCGACACTGACTGTGTTTGCGCTGTGTGTGGTGTTGGTGTGTGTGTGTGGTGTGTCCCATGCGATATTTGGAAGACGAAGTTGGTGGCCATTCTTACAACATAAAGGGTATATCGCGGACCCGCTGGGTGGGAATCCGAAGTGGCATGGGTCAAAGGTCAAAATGAGGTAAAATAATGTGGTATAAAAATAGGAATAAATGCTATAAACCTTGTCAGGCACGATATCTTTGAATTAAGTAAGTGTGGGTGCCCATCTTTGCACAATATAGGGCGCTTAAAGTCGACTCGAGAGATTTCGAAATAATTATTAATTTAGTATAATGAATAAAATAGTCAACTTAGAAACTAAATAGTATTAATAACCTGTTAAAATGGCACAATTCCGAAATTTGGATGAATCGGATTTTTTCTTTTGATGCAAAGTAAAAATTTAGTGTAGTCTTACGTCCCAAAGGATACTAGTATAACGAAAATCAGGATCGGTAATTTTATAACAAGTTGTGATTTTTATATGAAGGAATCGATTTAAAGCAATATTAGCACATTTGAGAAGAGGCCAGCCAATTTTCAAAAATTGGTATTTGCACAGTACGTTGGACTGTCTAGGGAAACTATACCTGCGAACTGAGAATGCTAAAAACTGCGTATTTATCCAGATAAGCGATTGGTAATTAGAATGGTGATCCCCAGATTGGATTAAAGCAGAGCTGCAATGCTACGTTTATGTCCGTTTCCATGATGAAATGTGCCACTCGAGAAAATAACTCCAACTTGGGGCTTGCCTGAATATTAAAACACAATAATGGATGAGCTCGTAGACACGTACATGGACGTATTTCCGGCTATTTCACATTTGAAGGACGTTTCCAGCAGCTAGCCGTGTATTATTATTCCGGGGATGCCCGATAATAATAATTATTCTAGTACAAAAAATTTCCTCGTTGTGACACATAGACATTTTCGAGCTAACCATTCACAGGTTATAGTTACTAGCCAGTTACCAATGCAATCGTTGTAAAAAAAGTCTCCAAAATTTTTGAAAAATTTGAGGGCGCTCTTCAAAAAAAATGGCTAATATTGCGGTAGTTATGCAATTTCACTAAGTGATTAGTATATGGACAATGCAGTATGTACATGCAAAAAACACGATGTTTTTTAATTTCGAGGCTGCCCTCATCAGGAAAATCTCTGCGTCGGCCTTTAAGTAGGCGGTGGATGAGTTTCGGAGGAGGGTCAGGTGCCTGGGTAAAAGGTCAAATGTGGTCAAGTCAAAAATTGCTTTACTTTAACCCTTGTCAATTGTGGTAGATGATATAACTTGGGGGGCTTGTTGTTCAACATTCGGTGCCGAAAATTTGAAGGTCGTTTAAAAACCACACGCCTAAACATGTGGGTATTCAAGTCAAATCCTAAAAACATGTGGATTGTCGGCAGGATGAAACTTGTGGGTGCGGTCAAACTTGGTGCAGAATTTTTAATTGTTCATTTCAAGGTCAGCCGGGAATCATCCAAGGTCAAATCATATGCATGGTGTATGGTCAGGAAAACCCTGGTGGGTGCTGGTGCGGTCAACATTTATACCAACCTCGTCTGAGGTCAATTCACTGCAAAGGGTTGTCATGGTCATGACACTTGAATGGGTGTGTCAAAATAAGTGCTGAAAAATTTTCAAGGTCATGCAAAGGTCATTGGTGCCATCCAAGGTCAAACACTTACAAATGGTTGTATGGTCAATGAGCTTGGGGGTGTAGTCAACATTGATACCAGCATTCCAAGGTCATTCTGGGGCCATCCAAGGTATTTCACACAAATCCTCCCTGTGATTTTTAAGGTGCATTGTGATCCACAGACTTGTCCCCGACTTACTAAAAAATGTTGAGATTGTGATGTCGTATGTGCACCGTTAGCCTTAGTATTCCACGTGTACCTACTCTTACGTGCAAATTCGGCCGCATGGGCCGCAGATCTGTAAGAAAGAAATTCGCAAATTTTGTATTTTCTGTCGTAAACGGACAGAAATACAACACAGTAGCCTATGGGACCGTGGAAGAAAGAAACGAGCAATTGTCATAACACAAAACCGCAAGATCGGGCTCAGCTCAAATTTGAGAATAAGCTTTTCTCAAGGATATCTAGTGATCCATGAATAAAAACAGAAGGTACTGAAAACATGAAATATGAACCTTTAGATGTACTCTTTTCCTCCTTTTTAAAACTACCCAACGAGCGGGGGACCTTTGTGTTCGAGAACGGACTTGTTAGGTTAGGGTACCATTAGGAACCCCATTTGAACACTAACGGGCATACCCATGACCATGGACCCAAAATTCTGTTTGTAAAGCTTTCTCAAAGTTATGTTTAGTGAGGGTGTCCACAGACAAAAAAGATGACGTGATTCGAGAAACAGAGTCCAGTTTGTGGTGTTCTATCAGTTTCCTAGTTTTCTTAAAAATGGCCAATTCAAGATCTGTAGCATAACAGGCATGGGGGGGGTTGGCACCATTGTACCCATATGCCATCTGGACCCCCCCCCCCCATTACACCTGTTCAAATGCACTCAAAACCAATGCATTAAGACCCCTTCAGGTTTGTGAAATGTTGAGCTCTATATTATCTCCATCAATAAGTTAGCAATATACACCCATGAATTATGAAAAACCAAGCAAAAATTATTTGACTTCCCTAGTAGCCTAGTAGTAGTGGAATTAATTTGTTGATTAGTACACGTTAGTATCCATGGTTTACTGGTTCAAACTTGGCCATGCACCTGTTCATCACCGCAATGTATTTTTGTGGGCCACCAGCCATAGCTGGCAGGACCACTTGCAATCCGTGTGTGCGTGGGTTTGTAGTATGTATGTGTGTTGTGTCACTAATAAATGTTAAAGTTTTTTTAATGAGGCGACTCCCCCACAGCTTCTATTCTTTGAATATATTGAGCGCGAAGTTGCGAACCCACAAATTATAGTTTAATTATTTCTTGTTAATTTTTTTTTACGTGGGGAAATTGATTGAAATGAAGCAAAGTATGTTATGGAGCTGCGCGAGAGCCTTGAGGCAAGAGTGCGTATTTATGCAAATTTATGGTATGGACAACACACTAGCTGAATTTCCTGGTATGTAACTCAAAACATTAAACAGTAATTAATAACACATGTTTTCGTGGCAAGTTTCTTACCAACTTCTTCTCCTAACCTAACGCCATCGAAATTTTTATGTGCTAAGCAAACACAAAAACAAAAATTAATCCAACCAGGTCCTGAATCCCTGTGGTTTATACTTCATTCAACAACTCACTGTATCTCCTTGTATAGGAGCGTACCGTTGTTGATTCGTTATCACCCAAAGTTGAATGCCAAATTAGCGTGCACGCCGGCGCGTGTTCATGAAAGTGCGTTTATGCGGTACGCGAAGTGACGCATATTCGTCACGTTAGACATTGAGTACGCACAAGCGTAACACCAGGTGCAAACTGCAAAGCAAGTAACAAACTAAAACTATCGTTTTGCTGTTATTTTTCTAAAAATGTTAGTCTAGGAAAGCTTTTGTCGAACTGGAACATTTTGAGTGTATAAGGGAGAATTAATTATGTTCCTCTACCCGATATTAATAAGTTCATAATGATTTTCGTTGTTGAACGGGATTCACACAGGGTAAAAACAGAGTGGTTCATCCACAAATCAACAACTCTGCATGCGATGCGTCCGTGTATTTTATCCCGCTCGGCGGCTAAAGCCGCCTTGCGCGATAAAAATACGCGGAGCATGGATGCTCGTTGGTGATTGGTGATGGAACAAGCACTCTGTACCATGTTTGAATCTAATTGATTTCACTAGAACATTAAGATCATATAATATTGTCAGCATTTTAGGCATGAATTTTGGTGTTATTAATTAAACATTAAAAAAAAAAAAAAAAAAACCAAAATTATCCACACCAGGTCCTGAATCACTGTGGTTTATTACTTCGTTGATTTCACTCAAACATTCATTCATCATAATATTGCAGCAATTTTGGTTAATTTCTAATTTCCTCCAGGTACATACTTACGTTAGGAATCATTGATGACGTAGGCGTAAGAAACCATGTATATCCCAATATGTGTTGGTGGTTTGTCCATTTTCCTGTGTTCATTTGCACAACAAAGTGAGTTGATCAGATTTTTGGCCAATGGCAAAACTCAAAGCTAAAAATATTCAGCAAAACCTCTAATTAGTTGGCACTGTTATGAGGCTGCCTATTTGGTGGTAAATAGTTACGGTAACGTGTGGTTTAAGATTCAGAAAGTAAGGCTATTTAAGTCAGCAAGCTAACAAGGTGTTTTATAGCATACATTTGAAAAAAGAGAAAATATAATTTTTGAGTTTTTTTGTGTAAAAATTAACTTTTGAGAAAATTTGAAATTGTACCAGAGATTATCGCCTAATTTCTGGCCAGGTGGTGGCGATTACACAAGATATGACCTTGGTGACCTGAGCAGGGTCAGGTCATCCTGCACAAGGTAACAGCCTCGTCTATAACTATATGTTTTTTTTTTCTTTTCTGTGTACAGAAAATTGTTATGAACACGTCTTCCTGTTCTTTGCGAGGGCACTTATTTCTGGGGCCTTTCAGGGAATCTACGTCTACACGCCTGAGGTGAGCTTGAAGTTACACATCTCTAATATTAAAATGATGAAGAATTTAGTTGAGAGGAGTTGATTGAATGTCTCACACTAAATAAGGAAAGGAATTTGTGTACAAAGTATATTTAACAAAATATCCCTTTCTTCCCATCATTTAACTAATATTTGTAAAAAATTTTTTTGAAGTGATGGGTTGGGCCATTACTTAGAGGCAAAGATGGGAAGATAACTTCCAGTAGTATTTCAGTTCAATGATATACAGTCTAGTTTAAAATGAAAGCATACTTTTGAATTTGTATACCATTACCATATTGCCTATTACGCAGAGTATTTAATAATTTGGAAGGATCACATTCCGCATAACAAACAGGTCTATATGGAGATATCCCCGTATCATCAAATAATGGGGCAACACGTTTGTTTTGCTGGACACTATTCGTACTGCCACTAACCTATCTCCGTTTGATTTTTGGAACCATCCTGTCAGAAGCAAACGAGGGTTAAACAGGGACTTTCATTATCCCGATAACATAAGAGTGATCTCAGCTAGATCCATCAGGATTCAACACTGAACTCATACATGATAGGCAAATCTAGGTTCAATATTTGCTAGCGCTCCTGTGTGTACAACGAAACCAATGATTGATGAGATGATGATGACTATTACTTATTGATCAAGAAAATAATGCCCAGCGTGAAGGAAAGGTGGATTACGACCGTATATCATTGTGTCAAGTATTTATCCCTTTTCTGGATATTGTACAAAACTTGCATTTGATAATTGTTTTCAGATATTATAAATGTCTCGATGAACTGTTTGGGGCCGCCAGCTATAGTTGCAGGACCACTTAGCAATCTGTTGTGCGTGTGTATGTATGTGTGGAGTGGGTGTGTATGTGTGCTGTCACAAAATTGTTAAGTTTTTTTTTAAATTGACATCAATTGAAAAGTTTAACTTAATTGGAACCAAATTCTGCATAGGTGACCAAACTTGGATCCTCATATGTTGATGAGGTCAAAGGTCAGGTTGAAAGGTCAAAGGTCATGTGAGGGTAAGTTGAAAAATGGGCTTACTTCTTTTTTTTTTTTTTTCTTGAACTCTTTTTTTTTAAATGTAAAATTGATTCTAAATTGCAAAACTTTGAAAGTTCAATTGGAACCAAACTTTTGTCATAGGTTGCACCATGCGATCCCTCAGATGTTGATGAGATTCAAAGGTCACGTGCCCACGGGTTCTCAAAGGTCATGGGGCGGCCCCAGCTTATATTCTTTGAATATAGAAGGCGCGAAAGACGAGAACCAGCAAAAATTCGAGTTTTATTAATGTCTAATTATTGTTTGAAAGAATGGTATAAAAGAATGATACCGTAAAGGATTAGACTGGTTCGTCTAATTTATCACAACTAGGAGCAAACATATGGTCAGGTATCTTAATAGGAAATATCTTGACTAAGCCAAAATCAAATATTTTTAAATATGTAAATTTGAGTTATGGCCTGAATGAATTATTTGTATTTTAGTTATGTTAATACAGGATTTGTGATTGATATGTATTTCTATTTTAATTAAAATTATGTTGCATATTTAAACAGGTTTCCAACTTGCCGTTTTTTTCTTGGACAGGTTTACCCTACTCATGTCAGAGGCATAGGTCTTGGTACATGGCGGTTCTATTGCAAGGATTGGGTGTATTGTTACACCATTTGTAGCACAGGTTAGTCCATAATGTTGAAGATAATTCAATACTCGAGTAAAATTATAAGTTCATGTTAGGAAAGTTGACTTACTTGGGTTCAGAATTTGGCAACCAGATTTCATCATATTGCAATTTCGTTCAGTGATTCAAATATTTATAATACCAAATTGCTTGTTAAAACATGTACAAACCAAATTACATGTTAGATTTACTTTTACATTGAGAGTTGTTAACCATGGTTTTTCATTATGTTTTGCGTATAAAATATGTGAATGAAATAAGACTTCTAAGCAAAATTCCAGCCGAGGTAGTTGCATCATGTAATTTTGTTCACCACCTTCAATACCTTTGACCTTACTTGACAGATTATAAGTTAATTTTTCACCAATATTTTATTATACGTAATATCCTTGAAAGATTTTTAATATTGTTTAAAACTAATCAGTAGGGTAAAATTAAGGTGCTTGTTTTGGTCGTCTTGAGACGCTATATCAATTTTGTATTTAAGATGAAAGGTCGGATTTTCTCATGGGAAAGGAAATTAACCTTCAAATCCAAAGAGTGCCATTTTAATGGTTAACCAACATATTGCACAGAAGTGTATGGACGCTGCAGTGTGTATTATTGTGTGTCGCCGTCCCATCAAACCCACATGTTTTTTCCCATATACTTGTGGTGAGTGTATGCAAGCGCCAGGCTCTTAAATCAAGTAGAGAACACAATCGCTGATAAATTAAACGAGCACCTTAAGTTAATTTGGTTGATGATTTTTAAAGAATATTTTGTGACAAAAATATGGGGTCAAAGATTGTGGTCAGAGCACCTACAGAGGCCAGCATTTTTTTTACAATTCTCACTTATTTCTTTGTTTTCCAATTATTAATATCATTTTAATTCAGTGGGCAGGGTTTAGTATACAAACACTCAATATCATTGGTTGTTGTTTATAGATCTAATATTAACAGATGTCACTAAAATACAAGTATCGCTACCTGCTCCCATTGTAAAATCTTGGCAATTTGGTTCAATATTTGTGACTTTTTAAAAGTTTTCCTTCACAAAAAGAAAGCAATCTTTTTTAAGTTGTTTAAAGATCATGGATACCATTTCATGAAAGAAGATGGAAAAATACTTAACATAGATCAAGAAATTTGAATTTACAACAGCACAAGTTCAAAATTCAGAAGGAAGGGTATGGATTTCATGAAGTTAATTTTTCAAGTTTAGACAAAGACTTATTTATTATACCACCCCAAATTCCAAGAAATTTCAGCTTAAAGGTTGGATTATAATCTGTGGTTTAGTTCCATGGTTTGGGTGTATTATTACAACTTTTGTAGCACAGGATGTATCCTATATCATTGCTATTGGTACCTGTGGTTCTATTACAAGGATTTGGAAAATACAAATATTACCTGTGATATCCAGATATGTGAGTTTCTGTTCAAATTTATATATTTCAAAAAAACATAATTGCAGTGAGTAAATGCCAAATGCCAGAATCCCAAGGTGAAAGAGACAGAATAAATCATTTTGTTTTAACACCAGAAAGGGTTAAGTAGCAGTGATAAGTGTAATCTTGATGTGCTAGACAAATTGTCTTGTGAGGCAGGAGATCGACATGCAATAGCTGCCCTTGTCAGAATTTCCCATCAACTTCTATTATTATTGGGCCAAGTCGTTGGTCAGTGGCTCTTGAAATGTTCTATCCGCCACACAGGTTAGCGAAAACCATAACAAAGAGCAACGGCTTAAAGGCACTATCAGTGATTTGCTAAATCAGAATCGAAAAACTCATCAGAAATCAGATTGTGCATGTCTGTAACACATATAGGTATCCTGAACAATACTACAAATGATGGTAGGACCACACGCAACCTAATAAGGACAAAAGCGCGGTGCATTTTAGTCAATTAGTGTCCGTGGGTCGACACTTACTACAACCTTTAAGTGAATGTAGATTCACAACCCACTAATGTCTTTATTGAACACGCCGTTTTCTCAAGTCTTTCTTCTCTGTCATTCTTTGGTTGGAAAAAGTAACTTATGAGAATTCTACAGCTTATCCTTCACCTTAAAGCTATTCCTTCCTGCAAATTTCAGCTATTTTGACTCTTTTGTCGGACAATTCGCTGATAGTGTCTTTAGGAAAGATCAGTGACAGTTATCCTAATATCTGGACATCACACTGATTTTCACATGGCAGCTATTGCACTTATGACGTCACTGCAGTTACACACTGAATAACATTCTCAATTCTGTTTTGAGCATTTGACACTGACAGTGTTGTACTATTTTAATTGGGTGTATTTCAGGTGCTATTAGAGTATTCACCTAAAGGGACCATTGGCCTGTATGGTGGGATATGCTTTGCCTGCACTAGCTATCTCACTGTTGCCATAGAGACCAAGGAAGGAAGGATTATTGTAAGTAGCAGCTAAACATTGGCTTCTAGATGAGTGACATTTGACGTCACACTGGCTGCCAGCCGAGTGATCACAATTTCAGGGGGAGTGGGCTTTCTATTTGCCAAATGGTGGAAGCACAATTCAGTAATGCCGCAGTGGACTTAAATGCTTTTATGAAGTAAACCAGAATGCCACTGGCGTATAAACGAATCATGTAAACAAATGTCAGCATCATCTATAAGTTTTTGTCAATTTTCCCCCAAGTAATTTTGCCCTAGTTTCTATATTTAGTTCACTGGGGAAACCCAGGATCCAAAACAAGGGTACAAAGGAGGGGTTTTAAACTGTTGTGTCCGCGGCCAACATGTTATACTGGTTCTCAAACTCTTATTCAAATGCCTCGTCGCCCCCGTCGCCTCGCCCCGCATCAAACATAACTGTTGTATTTCACATTTTTTGATGTTTTTGCGAATTTTGCCTAAGTAACTCAGTTCATCAAGTTCCTTGCCATCCACAGTTTCAAAATGTGAGGATGCCTAGTTACTTTATAACTATAATCCTCTTTTGCTCTTTTTTGTCATTTTCTTCAAAATCATCAATATCCTATTTCACATACTGTCCTATTTTCAAATCGCCATTCATTTACACATGTTTGTTATAAGCGTTGTATTTGCCGATCCCAAGATAACACAATTTCACATACAGACCTTTTTTTACGTATTTCCATCGTTCTTTCGTAAACAAGCTTTTTCACATAGTAATTCTTTTACTTACATTGAAAAAATAACAGTGTAATATGCATCGTATTTTGGCAATATACATTATTTGTGGTTATCACATACAAGACTTAACTTTGAACCTAATGAGATAATATAATTGGTAGTTTTTTAGTTGATGTTATGGGTTTATAGGGACTTTAAAATTTTTTCTGCTTCAAAACCGTAAAAGTCTAGATGTTTCTTATATGCTTGTTTACCGATAGACATAAATGTCACAGTAGATGGGAATTGCGATTTTCTCGGAAAACAAAGTTTTTTAAACTACAACACGACAGTATTGATGTGGGCGACAACATGTATAGTAGACAGCTAGGAATTACTTAGGGCTACTCACTTGATATAAGATATCTACTGAAATGGTTAATGCTTGTATTTTCCCGCTTGCCTATAACATATGCATCTTTTGAACTCTACTGTGCTTCCCGCTCTAAGTGATTCTGTGGGTGTGCCACCACATAACATATGCATCTTTTGAACTCTACCTTGTGCTCCCGCTCTAGTGATTCTGGATGTGCCACTTCCACTACCAGTTGAAATTATGGGGTTATACTAAATAACTTCAACACCATTGCTTAACATTTTTGTAAGAGGGTAGAAGAAGTAATACTAACAACAAATAAGCTTATATATTTAACACTTAAGTGTATAAGGGAGGGTCCACGTGGACCCAACATTTTGTCGTTCGGGCTAATGCTAAATTGTTTTTGCTCAAAATTTTATGAAATTGCTTAATTATCAGTTACACATATTTTGGTGGGGGAAAAATTAAATCAGCCTTGGCATTTTTATGATAATTAGCCTAAAGTAAGCATTTTGGTGGCACTATTCAAACTTAAATCATTTATTTTTGAATATTTTCCTTTGCTGAACTCACCATGTTAAAAATCTTGTTAGTAACCTTGAAATGTAACCTGTGACCATAACCTGACCTTTAACTCATCTAACCAGAATGTTTTATATTATTGTGTATTATGTTTTATAAAGCCTAATGACTATGGTACAATAAGGTATATTCATATATTTATTTGATTAAAGGGGTGCATCTGAAAACTGAACATATGGTAACACAGACAGCACAAAGTCAGGTTTCATATCAAGGGTTGAGAATCAGAAGGACGTAACTCAACACTAAAAGAAATATTAAAGAATTTCTTTAATTCTGCTGTTCATAATTCAAAATTGTTCTTTGTTTACTAAAGTTCATGTAATGTTTGCTTACAGTACCATATATGAGCTTTAACATGTTTACATTTTGAGTAATGAATAGATTTGCTTAGTAAAAATATTAAACATTCACATTTCTCAAAAGCAGTCTTACAACAGAATTAAAGAAATTCTTTAAATTTCTTTTAGGTTGAGTTAAGTCCTATGATTCTGACCTCGAATTATGAGGTCACCTTCTGTTAACTTCTAAGCAGCCATTGTGGATGAATGCCACGTATACAGTTGGCGCGATCCCGGATTTTGAAAAAGTCAAAATTACCGTGGGGGCTGAAAGGCTGAGAAAAACTTGTCCACAAAAGCTTCCAAATGGGCTGTTTATTTGTAAATTCCTTTTTTTTTTGTGCAGAATTACGGGAGGAGCGGCCCCCTCCGCCCACTCCCTGGATCTGCGCCTGGATAGATACAGGCCTTAAACATAGTAATGTCCACAAACACCTGCTTTTGCTCTCCAATGTGAGTGATGTTTGTGACTGAGTATGTGGACAAGATCATTCAGTTGTAGTTTGATACACCAGTATGGAATAAATTATAAGATGTTGCAATTTTTTTCCATACCCTGTTGGGCAAAATTTCCTCCAACATGGCTACCGAGAAGTGCACAGTGTAGCATACACAGGCACATTCACATCATAAAAACTCTCCATAGCAACAGAATTGAAAGATGTGGTCCAAAAGCTTGATCAGTACAAATTAGGTTCCAATGATTTTTAATGTCTATATGTCAAAAAAAATCCTGTCCATCAACAATTGTTACAAGTTTCTATTTAAGCAAAGGCATGAATGATGAGCAATATATGTACTGTACCAGCTATGCTAGTGTTATTCTTAAAACATTTGATTCTGATATGCAAATATCAAGAAATGTGCTACAGCTAAGAAAAGAATATTGGTGGAAATAAGTAGCTGAGTCACAATGATTTCAAGTGCATTTGGTATTCCAAAGTGCCTAGTTTGGGGCTCTCTTGTAAAAAATATTCAGATTGCTGATAGGACCTTTGGCCACAGCCTAGAGGAAGTGACATGATTTTGATACTTCTAAAATAAACAGCAGCACTTTGAGTCCGGCTCTGGAGAAAAGTGCTATACAAATACAACTAGTAATAAAAAATAATGAAGATAGACCAACTACCTTGTTTTAGACTTGTAATAATTTTGTAGTCTAATTTGGTACTGAATATACAATACAAACTAGAGAACTTAAAAATGTTGTATCACAAAGCAACTCATAGGAAACCATTTGTATCGCCAGTTGTATCGTTCTCACTATAAATATGTTTCTTTTACATTGACTGTCTAAAAATAGAACTTGCACAACCAAATTGATTCAGAACCATGGAAACTCATACATTGTGCACTCATTCTAACACATGGATCACTAGTACACAAACATATAATATTCATGCATAAACATGAATGCAAAAGGCAAAGTGTTTGTTTTAATAACCTGCACACATAGTTATGTGAAATGAGATTTGGAAAAGAGTTCCATATGTACCCCACCTTAAAAAGTCTACAGGAAACAACTTTTTATTTATGGCCTAACACTAACAAAAAACCTAACCCTAAGACCAAAATTTAAAAACAAATTGTTATATGTAGAACTTCCAAGGTGGTACACATGGAACTCTTGTTCAGATTTGCCATGTAGCGCTACATGATGATCGACCCATTTTACTTTTTTACTTCTCTTCAATAAAAGCAGGCCAGAAATAGAATAAAAAAGAAATTCCTCTAAGCACAGAGGTTTTGTGATTTGCAAAACCAAAAAAAGGGAACATTTATAGCACACAGCTGTTTTGCCTAATGTTTCTGAGACAAGCATGCCCATTATTCACCATGTCATTTGCACTTAAGTAAAACTATAGCATTTAAGCCAGCAACCAGAGGGTGTTTTGAATCAATCCCATAATGCATTGAAACGTGCCTATACTGTACTGTACTAAACACATGTGAGTACTTAGGGATAAAAAGTATCATGATCATGCTAAAATTCCCTAAGTACTAGCACTTTATGGGCTAAAATTAACGTAAAAGGCAGGATTTGTATGTGTTAAGAATAGGATTTTTGTGGGATCACATGACCTTATTGAAGTGAAATATGCAAAAAACTTTTGTTCAAAAACAATTGAGGATTCTCCTTTCTGGGAATGTCCTTGTATCCCTTTAAGCATTTAGTCTGTGCTTGTGGTTGACTTATAAATGTTTGACAAGGCTGGTAACAATTTTGAATATTTTTGCTCCATACTAAACAATATATATTTTTTTTACAACTTTGGAAAGTCTGTGCACTACACAGCACATTGTATAGTGTCAAAAAAGAGAGATTTTTATTTTAATATTTGTTTATGTATTGTTTATTTCTTTGCCTGTGTTTGTTTGTGGAGTGTTTGTGTATGTTCTGCCATTTATGTGTGTGTACTAAGCAGTTATAACAAATAATTTATTAATACTAAAAAGCAAATAGGGATGATGCTATTAGTTATTAGGCGAGTTTTGGGGTGATACGGATTATATCTAGTCGAGGAGTCTGTATCGGGCGAGGGCACAGCCCGAGCCCAGATACAGAATCTGAGACTAGATATAATCCGTATCACCTCAAAACTCACCTAATAACGATTTTATCATACCCGAGCAGAACAAAATAAGCACAAACATACGGCCTAAAGAAAATTATAAGGGTGATTCACAAAACAAACAATACTTTATATACGGTAGATTGACTGTAGGCATTGTTTTAAATGAGTGCAAGGGTGACGAATTTTCAGCGACAAGAATCTTTGAAAATAAACATCCCTAAAAATCATCTTTTTCTGATTCACAAACAAAATTATTGATCTATTTTAAAGTCTTTTAGTATATGTGAGAGCGATTATGCTGAAATCTTGTTCTAACTCGGTTCAACATTGCTAAAAATCGCCAAATTAGAGCAGTGATTTACGTCAAAAATAAAAATGAACGCCAAATTTTCGGATTTTGTTTTCATGATGCATGGTCACGCATGCGCAGTTCCTAACTGACATGATACGGACGTTGAGACCCGCTCCGAGGGGGTGATACGGGATATATCTGGTCAGTAAATTGAGGCGATTATCCAATGAAAATCGAGGGATCTACTTGATGGTATGATAAAATGGAGTGCTCAGTTCAGAAAGAAAGAAATGAGAAAATGAGAGAGGGGGAAGGGTGAGGGAGAAATAATGTAATTAGACAGGATTGAGCAATCTGCAATGAAGGAATTTACTATACTATTTATCAAAATACCTTTTACAAGAGGTACGCGCGCGCCATCCAGAAGGGGCGGGGCTTAGCAGTAGAACGCACGATCACATTTACGCGCATCACGCTTGAAGTACGCTTGTCTTGTAAAGGGTACTTTGACAAAGAGTATAGTTGAAACACTTCTGCCATTTTGGAAATTTGGTGCTAAATAAGAGCTTTGATGGTACCATATGACAGAGTGGTGATCAATGGGGATCTTCATCTTCCCTTCCCAACCATGTGGAATCAATATTAGGAAAGCTGGTGAGGCTGCTGATGACACCACTCTGACACAATTTAGTTGGATAGAAAAAGAAAAGAGCACTCCTATCTTTTGAACACATAAATGTTTCCCAGAGAAATCTGCACTCTTTGTTTGGTTCATTGAGGTACAATTAGGTCTGATTGCCATGTGCAGCCATCCATCCATCCATCCATCCTTCCTTCCATCCTTCCATCCATCCAGCCAACCATTTTATTATCCATCTATTGTCTGCTTGATGTAAAAGAGCAGGGAAGTAACAAAACTTGTGTTCAGTTTCTTTGCAAGCATAGAAGAGACAATCCAATGTTTCTGCATGTATAATGAAGCAAGGAATTATAAAAGCCTATAAGCGAGTTTGATAATTCAGGCACTGCTGTGCTACAATAAGCAACAACAATGTTCATATCCCGATTGACCTCCGTGTCCCATCCCAGAATCCTTGAATTTTATTGTGTTGAGATGGGTCACTGAGGTCAATCAGAATATGAACAACAATAGTGCCTGAATTATCGAACTCGCTTATTGGTGAAAAGTAAATCAACACGAGGATGCATGTTTCATGGATTGGGGTAAATATTATCTGCCACTGATGTACTTCATGAGTATTCATGAGGTGTACTTAAATACAGATCGTCTTGACTCATGCATGACTTCTAACAAAAGGTATTAATTCCTGTAGTTATCATCAATATCAATGTTTCCAATACCATGCTTTTCCTGCCCAATTGGGCTCCTTTCAATGATAATTTTGGCAGCTGAAATGTTCCGCAGTAATTTTTTGCCCCACATAAACCAATGATTAATGTAAAATATGGGCTACTTTTTGCTTTCCAGTACTCCCAAAAAGTCTTGTTGGCAGCACTGATCAATGCTTGTAGGTCACACCTTGGAACAGTAACACAATTGGTGGTAGTGTTGCTAACATCACATTTTACCCACCAATTGGGCTGTTTTGAACATCAAAAAGTACTCTCAAAAGTTAAATTTCAGCGAGTAGCAGTTTTTTTTTAAATTCTTTAGAAACCAATGGTAACATAAACAATTAAGCTACTTTTTGCCCTCCAATGCCATGCCAAACCAAACTATTTGTTGGCAGCACTGATCAATGCTTGTGTTACTTACTATTCAAGGTGTGACTACATTTGATGTACATCTCTTGAAACCTTTTCTCATCCCTTGAAAAAGTCATCTGGTATCTTTTGTTAGAAGTCATGGATGAGTTTCTCAGATGAGCTGAAGGTTTTATCAAGCAGTAATGACGATCTCATCAGTGTGTTTGCCTAACAGGAGAAACTGATTCTAGAACATCAAGCTGATGCCAAGTAATACTACGTGTTAGTTATATTTTGTTTTTCATTTCTCTTCTAATTTCAGTCACAAGTAAAAGAGGCTAGAGCTACACTTCGTAATACTTTCCAGACTTCGGCATAGTGATAACCAACCCAAACAAAATGACTCAACTGATTCCATAGTCATAACCAGGTACCAAGTTCTCAACTGATTGCCTTGATGTTTATGCACTGCCAAATGAACATCCAGTTTTAAACTATTTTCTAATTGTGGAATATTTAATGTATAATGTGACTTTTGTTTACATTTGTGGAACTCTTTATTTGTTTGTTGTTTTGTTTTGTTTGTTTTGGGGAATATAATACAGGGTGGATAAAAAGGACACACACTTTTGGCATCAATTTCACCAAATTCCCCAAATTAACTTTTAATTAAATGTTAAACTATGGCAGAGTGAATCCAGTGTTTCAGCTAGTTTCACTATTTTATTATTCAGCATTTTTGTATTTTCAGAGTTTTTTAATTCAAAATTTTGCGTTTGGAGTTAAAAAGGCTCAAACTTTTAAAACTTCAGTTGTTTTTGGGTCTGATATTGACCTTTAAGCATAAGTTAGTTAGTTAAACCAAAAGTACTAAATCCCGCTTAACGGAGGTGGCTGGATTCACCTCACACTCAGCAATACTGCTGTGTGGGGATTTATTGGCGTAAAAGATAATTGGCCGGATTCCCTTCCTGACACCAATCTACAGTTTTCGGCAGTGGGGGCTGCCTGTGGGCAAAACCAGGCCCACCAGAAAAGCAGATGTGCTGATGTTGCTGCCATTGAGCTTCACAAAGCTGACACCCTCATAGGTAGATCTTCTTTTTAGTTCTACCGAGAGTAACAGCTACCCTCCTCAGCGGATTTTCTAGAAACCTGATGGGGTGATGGGTTTAGCTGTCAACAATTCAAAATACTACATGGTTAGAGGGATAATGGCGCACTTGTTCCCGAGGTACTGGCTACATTCCTATCACCCCTCACAATTTGGGTTTGGGGTGATAGGCCCCTAGCCAGTACCTCATAGGCCTGTAGCCAGTACCTCAAACCGACATGGGTGAGGGGGGTGATAGGCTGGAGACAGGTACCAAGGGAAAATAGTGTGTGCCCCATTTCTCATGTACAGTAGTATTTGTTTTATACACTCACTTTGACTTTTGGGGTGAGGTTGTAGGGACATAGTCCAATCTATTTCCATAAGGAAATAGCATTGGCATAATCGAATCAGCAATGAAATAGCTTGATTTTGTTCATGAATCTCATGAGGTATAATAATACTGGTTACAGGCCCTCGGAGGAAACGCTGACTGGCATAAGTGGTGCAAAATCTAAGACAGTGGCAAGAATAAGTTTAAGCTTATTTCAATAAGTGAAAGATCATCAATCCCTCAGGTAACTACTTGTATGGCAGCAGTGTATTTACATTTAATCCAAAATGCAACACTTATCTACGTGTGTATGATTACTGTTATATTAAGGTAATGTGAAGTGTAGATTTAAGAGGCATGAGGCGATTGCTGAGATCAAAGTTTCTCCCAATCTGCACTTGTTAAGTTGTAGGACACTTATCAAGAACATTTGAAGGTTTATTGAACAAGCAAATAGAAAAGGAACCCAAAACTATGTTTTGAACTTGGCCTGTTCTCCTAATAGGTTTCCATAGAGAAGCATGCAGAGATTATCTATCGAGGCATGCAAAAAGTACTAAATATCTTTTATTATATTACAGGACAGCATTTCCAGCTTTCACTTCATATGGTTTAATATATGGTAAGCATTCTCAATATGCAAAAATCCCAGTTTTTACAAAAAAATCGGGGAGTCACTTTCGGGGAAAATCTCCTCATGTCTTTTTTCAGTTCATTATAAACCTATGAATGCATAACGTACCACCATCTGGATGAGTCGACGAAGTAGACCCTCCCACTTTTAACAACGCGTGGATTAACACCCCCTGGAGACGGCAAATCGTGACATTCAGGTGAATTGTAAATTTCCGAATCCAGCAATTCTTGTAGTTTTTTGTGGGTACTCATGGTGTTCACCTAAATCGAAAATCGTACTTCTGACCATAAATTCTGTTAGTGAATACTTCCAAAATTAGGAAGATTTTCAAATAGCAATGAAAAGGATATAAGAAAGAAACTAGTTTTCGAAAACGAAAGGAAAATGTGCATGGAAGTGTTCCCCTTTATGTGAACCAGATCAAGTGAAATTGGTTAAATAAATCTGATTATAATGATTTTTCTAGGAACCATCATAACTGACTAACCCTACCATATTAACATCCTTAAGCAAGTTCACGTTCAGGTTTTGTTATTGTTACGGTTTACTTGAAACTAAGGCCATAAGTAATTTTTAAGTGTCAATGATTGTCTGTTGATGGATATTACTGCCTTTAAAAATCAATGGGTGCACTAAAAATTATGAATTTTAATTTAAAATTAAAAAACAATTGTTCCTCAGAATTAACACTTTCTTTGTAAGTTTTGTTTTTCGTTTGTTCTTTTGTTTTTATTTACAAAATGAATTTAGGTTTTAACAAAGGAGCATATATCATATGGAAATACAGACTAATTGTTCTGTTAAAAATATTCTTTTATAAGTGCTTCTGTAGTAGAGTAGTCCTGGAGATAAATTGTCGCAGCATCAAAACAACAAGGTTCCGTTTAAAGGTCCCCGTTGGATTGATTGTAAAAATTCGGCAGCTTGGCAAATAACAGTCCGGGATTTGCAATATTCACTCTACAATTCTTACTCTGTGTGCAGAGCAATTTGGTGGCACAATCTTGAGTTTACATTAGTCAGTTAACCAAAGTTGTAAATCCGGTTTGGTCCCCACTAACAGGGGTGGGAACGAAATTACACCTCACAACTCGGAATTTACTGTGGTGTAGGATTTATGAGCAAAAAAATATGTGACAGGATGCACGTCTGACACCAATCCAAGTGTCAGCGGTGGGCCTAGCCTTTGGCAACAGTCCCACCCATACAAGGGACATGTGCTGGATGGCCGCAAAATAGCTATCCTGAAGCTGACCCCTTGTAGGAGATCTTCTTTTTTCATTTCTACCAGGGTACCAGCTACCCTCCTCATCAGATTTCCTCGGAAAATGATGTCAAACTCGGGCCCGGGACAGGTTAGTACTGCGTTACCAGGATACCAGTTCGTTCGTGACGGGCAAGTCCAAATCACAGTGGAAGATCAGTCTTTAACCCAAGCTGATAGTTTCGTCTCCAGGTGTCAGGCCTGGAATCCTTTGGGGATTGTAGACCTCACTAGTCATCTATGAGGTGGCTAATGTTTGTGGCTCTCCACAATCGCACTTTGGTGATAGTTCTACTCCGATCTTGTGAAGGAAGTTTTTGTACGACCAACGCCAGTTCTGAGTCTGGTGAGGTTGACCCATGCTTTCCTATCACGGTCACAGCCTTGGGCTTGCTAGATGGGTTGTCCACCAAAGCTTTAGGTTCAAAAGTAGAGGATGACCATTGCTCAATGCTCATACCATCTGTCATTGATCCAGGATGATCCATGGGGATGCCGCGACTGCAGTGTCATGGGATTGGGTAGCAAAGTGATTCCATGGAATTCTATGATCCTAAAAGGGTGTTGGTGGGGGTATAGGCTACCAGTCATCACATTTCTTGGCGAGCGAGCTGATCGTCTGAAGGTTCCCCCAAGGTTGAGGAAGTATGCCAGACAGAATTGAAGATATTCTACAGGGCGTCGCCAAAGGGCACCACTAACAAGTCTATGCATCATCAGAACGACATCAATCTTGTGTGAAGATACACTGTGCACTCCATAATGGTGCGATTCAAGCATGGAGTATTGCAAGGAAAGTTGATGTATGTAAGGTGGTTTTTTAAAAAAAGATGCACCCCATTCCAGTTCCTGCGAAGGCTTCTGAGGAGGTTAACACGGGACTGCGTCTTGGCAGCGAGTGCCTTGGTGTGTTGATTGAGAGTAAGGCTGCAGTCCATTGTGATGCCAAGGGTACTGTGCAGGCCCTGAAAGGAAACCTGACTACACCTTAGTTTATTACCTGATTGTACTAAATTGCTGGGTAGCCCTGAGTTGGGAACCTGCAATGACCAAGACGGCTTGGGATAATCAAATTTTCGCCTTACTCTTTTTGAAGTGACTGCAAATTACACATACAGGATAACCTCTCTGTACATGGGAACAATGGATTTTAGTCCCCAGGACAAGTTGCTTCCATCGGTTTCATTTGTCCAATTCAAATGAACAAAGGGGAGAGTGGAAATCAGATTTAATCACTGTTAGGCTTGATTGAGTAAGCAGAATAAATCCAAACAAAGTATCCCCACCAGGATTTGAACTCGGATCCTTTGACCCCAAAGGTATCTAAAATCACCGACGACACACGTTCCCACTGAATAAAGCTATTTATATGAAAAGTTAACATTGCCAACAATATAAAAATTGCTATTACACGTTACAATCATACATAAAAATGGCCTATTACTTTGGCACAAACATGACTTATGAAGTGCAGCAGTACTTCAGCATTTAGCTGTTGTGTGATCTATATTGGCCTTATCTTTAAAATTCCTAGCTAGAAAGATCTCTAAGAATGTAAAACAGACATTTCTCCAACAGCTTATAGGGTTCCCCTCTTAGGGAACTTGTTGTAAAAGATACAAAAAAAATAAGGGCCAAGAAAAAAAGTGTCTGTGTCTCAGCTTGCCACTACATAGTGTAAAACAAATCGCACTTTCACACATTTCCTTTTACGAAGGTTGTCAAGAGTTTTTAATGAGTTTTAAACGTTTTTTTAAACGGGTCAAGAAAAAAAAAGTTGCGCAAAATAATCCTTTAAAAATGCAATAAAAGAGATTTTCTGCATTAGCGCCAATCAGCTTTTTTAAAATTGTTTTAACTAAAAAATGTGCATGCCACTTAAAGGTTTTGAGCTACAGGAAGCCGAGACCAAAGACTATTTTCTTTTTTGGCCTAATACTATATGTAATCACAAACAATAAGGATAGATTACAGTAATTAGAAATTTGGTATTATGAAAGAAGGGACACTAAACAGGACCAATTCATCAGGCCAAACTGGTCACAATCTTTCAGATATCAGGACGAAAATCCGAAATATTCCATTTTGTTCCAATATCTGAAGCCATGTTGAGCAACTACCCCCACCCACCCTCGGTCAGTGTGCCACTGATTACAATGCATTTGAACCAGAATTTCTCAATAGTTTGTCATGGGCCAAAGAGGCCCAAATACAATCAAAAAGCTTAGACAGTTTTTAGGACCAAATACACTACTTTCTTATCCTTTCTATGTGTAAACGTTGTGCTGGTCGCCCAAGTCATAGCGTTGTTGGGCCGGATTTGGCTCACAAGCAGCTGGTGAGAACCCCTGGTTTAGCTAACATTGGTTGCGATGTTCATTTAAGTCTTTTGTGAAATCCACCCCAGTCTGAAAGTTGTGTGTGGGTGTGTGTGTGTTGATGTAGTGTGTGGGGAATGTATGTGCAGAATGTAAATGTGGGTTTGTGATGTCTTATTTTGAGGAAAGGCAACATTTTTAAGCTTCTTTTTTTTTGTATTACCTTTACTTTTGAGCTTGTTAGTGTATTTAATGTACAGCTGTTGCACTGACTGATAAAAAGGTTATAGACAGGACCATTGTATAAAATATGTTAAATTAGGTCATTTGGGTAGATTAAGTCGCAGGAAGTCCTTTCCATTTCACCAAGAGGGACACAGGGTCTATTGGTAAAAACTCAGTTGTAATGTACATACTATGTTATACCCAAGATTTTTTTCCTTGGCCTTATGTAGGACATAATGCACAAATTAGTATGACACCTAGTAATAAGGCGATGAAAATAAAAAACCCTGTTTTACGGGCCCGACCGACCCTGATTTTTCAGTTTTGCAGGTTTTTTTTTTTTTTTCCAAAAATCATGTAAAATCAGCCTGTTTTTAGCCCAAATTTATAAATTTTGGCAATTTGTTTCTAGAAAATTTGTTTGTAAACAAATTTCATTTTCTATCTTGATTTTTCAGATTTGAGCCTATTTTAGGCCAATTTTGAGCTCCAGAAAAAAAAAAGAAAAAAAGAAAAAAATTCGCCCGACCGACCGACCCTACTCGAAAGGTCCGCTCGTCCGTAAAACAGGGTTTTCTTTTTTCGTCGCCTAATAGGCAACAGTGTTTTGAGACTGTTTACGGTGATAAAATGATTGATTATTATGTATAAATTTTGGACTCTAATACACCATACTATATTTTTGTAATCTTAACATATTATGAATCAATTTATATAGCAGGTCAGTTTTGTTTGAAAAACCTATATACAAAACTATTTAACAAATTGGGATTAATTGTAAATACTGCATCATAGGAGATATATGACATATAGGGTTACAACAAATCTGGTGCATGTAGTTTTATTCAAATTTATTTAACTAAATTTTATACACCCGTTTTGGCTGATTTCATTTATTTTGAAATAGTGTACATACAGTATTTTGTACTATTAAATAAATTGGTTTATGTACATTTTTACTTGTGAAGGCGAGGCTAATTGGATGTGCTTATAGAGACTTATTTATTTAGTTGAGGGAATTCGGTGATGATGCAACAATTTCTCACTACTTCTCAAAAAAAGAAAACATGACCATACAGACCATTTCACCTTTGCTTATTGATCTTCGATGGCTACCCATGGAGTTTTGCATAAAATTCAAATTGACTGTTTTTGCCTTCAAGCATTACAAAGGCACCTTGCCGTTATATTTGACATCTGTGCTTTGCACGTACCAACCATTGCATTTACTCCGTTCATCATATGAAAAGTTATTGAAACTACCATGGATCAACCTTAAAGGTGCATTTCGTGATCCTAGCAGATTTATTTTTGTTTATGATTCAATAGATATCCTGAGTTGATTCTGATGTTGCATTTTGATGTTATGAGTGAATTAGTAACATTGCGCTGCCCATAGGCCACTGTGTTGTAATTTCTGTTTATGGACAGAAATTACCAATTTCTTCTAGAGTATCGAGTAGATTGAATTTGCACATAAGATTAGGCACACATGCTATACTTGGACCAGCAGTTCAGATGATATAAAAATCTCAATTTCTTGAGGTAAATTTGGGGGGGGCAAGGCTGTGGATCACGAAATACCCCTTTAATCAGGTGGTGAATGCTCATTTCATTTTGCTGCTTCAGCTGTTTGGAATTTGCTTCCAAACAGCATTCGCAGTATCCCCACGCTGCAAGACTTCAAACATCAGCTCAAAATCCATCTTTTCTTCAAGCTTTCATGGCTCATATCTGTTTCTGTTTGATTTGTGTGTGTTCTTTGTTAAGGTGCTTTGAGTTCCTTTGAAGATTTAATGCCTTATAAGAACTATTATTTTATTGTTATCATTACTTGGGAAATGTATGTTTTCCCTCTTAATTTTAATGTTCACTTGGCTATTTTATTGCTATGAGTTATACTAATAGTAATATCTTTGGAACCATAAGTCCATTTGAGATGGAATTTTCAACAAAATGGAACCCAGAAAATGACATATACTGGAAATTAAACTGATTTTTTAGTTTGCTCAATAAATGACTTATTTTGCTTGATTGCATCATAGAGAAGAGTTCTGAATGGGCAATTTTGAGCATAATCTGTTGTGGCCATGCAATGTATAAGATTTTGATGTATCACATTATATGGAAACAAATATTAATAGTTGAGGAAAAGTGACCAATAAGTAGTACTTTGTTGGCAGGCAGAGGGTGTTTTGAATCAATCCCATAATGCATTGCAATGTGCCTATACTGTATTGTACTAAACACATGTCAGTACTTAGGGATAAAAGGTGTTCCAAAAGTTCAAGAAGAACAAGACATTTCATGATCATCTGAAAAATTTCCTAAGTACTAATGCTTTGTAGGCTAAAATGAGCATTAAAGTCCAGGTTTTTGTGTTAAGAATAGGATTTTGTGGGATCACATGACCCTATTGAGGTGAAATTTCCCAAAACTGGTGCATTGTGGGATTGATAATTGGAAGACTACATAAAAATCTGCATAATTACACTATACCTTTCACACCTACTTTGTATCGTGTGCTTTATTCTGTTAACAGAATAAACCACATGATACAAAGTAGGTGTGATGGGTATAATTTAATTAGGCCAAAAAATTGTAGATTGTCAATTTTGATCTGTGCTTATTTCTCTTGTTATAACTAGTAATTCCTTCAATATATTCAAACTATCATCACTAAATTGTTGTCCCTAAGGCAACTTCATAAGCTAATCTCCATACTAGCTGCAGTTTGTGAAATGAGTTCATCAAACTTCTAATGCAATTCTTAAACCACATCCTGTACTGGGCTTAAACACTGCCATGATTTGATAATGTAAGATATCATACTGGGATCCTGGTTTCCTAGCCGGGAAAATCATTTTTTACCCGAAATTCCTATCCCCAATGGCCAACGATGTACAGTAGATAAAAATAGCGCTATATATTCTATGGTGTTTTTTTTTTTTTTTTTTTAATTTTTCTGTCATAACTTTGGCGAAAACCGTTTGCTGTACCTAAATTTTACAAGTAACAGTACTCTTTGATTGCCCTTGTCAATTTTTGCGCCACAAAAATGAAGCGTGTAGTTTAAAGGAGGCGCCTAAACCGCGAGCGTGCTTGAGTGATGCATATCCACTCATACATCGTTGGTGCATTGTGGGAATAATGAAATTTCGGTAAAAATGATTTCCGTAGGAACTCAGGATCCACGTATTGAAGAGCATTTTTCCAACACTCACTCAGATTGGTTAAGTGAATTTGAAATGTCCAAAACATGGAACATGAATCATGCAATAAAACTGAGCAGAAGAAAATAATCTTTCATTAGAGGCTTACATTATTGGAGGGGCTGACAGCTTTCGAACCTTAGGGGTTCACACCACTAAATACTGGTCCCATGCATTCGTTCCTGTACAAAAATGGGCGAGATGAAAACGTTTCATTTTTCTCAATGGAGCATCTCAGACCGTTAAAGCTAACATTCTGCTTGAAGCTGCATCATATTCCATACCCAATAAACTCATGAAATTAGGGTGTTATACCCAAAACTTTTCGAGCTACTGGACCGTGAACAAGACTAGCATGCAACCATGGACCCTGGAGGTACAGCACTTTTCAGTAAGGTGTGCCCTGTAGGGAATACGTTAAATGGTTTGTCGGATCAAAAGAACATATTAAATGACAAACCTTTTTTTGATTATTCCTACAGATTTTATACTTCATAGTGATAGCAACCATGATTGCAACCCAGATCTCGCCATTTCTCTCAGTGTTTAGGGTTATTACTTAGGTGAGGGTCACAAAAAAAACCACCTCATTTGCATGGGCGGTGGAACTTACCTGTTTCTCATGTCTATTTACTGGTGTGCAATCCTAATCGGCGAATGCATCATCAGAAACTGTATTTACCGGTACCTTGGAGAATAGAGGGTTAGGATTTGTTGGTTTGCCTATCCAATATTGTGTCGTATTAGATGGGCAGTTCAATATTGTGCGGAAGATATCAAAATATTGGATGTCCATCCCAACATAACCCAATATGAGGGAGTTACAAAACAAACAATCTATCTCTTTATTGTCATTTTATTAGTTTTTATTGTTTTAGACTTCATCAAAAAAATTCCCATTTGATTACATTACGGTAATTACAAAGATAAAATTCCCGTACTGAGTAAAATTAACCAAACCAATATAGGCTGCCTGCAATGGGTAACTGTATTACACCACACGGGTAAAACTTCCATGACGTAGAACTATCTAATTAATCTCATATCAGAGAGGTGACCCCCCTCCAATTTATTGACTGTTTTTACACTAAATTAAAGCCCCAAGTTTTCCGAGTGCGGAAATTTCGAGAAATTCGCGGAATGAGGTTAAATCGAGGAAAAAGGGGAAAGGACAAATGCAATGTTGAGATGAAGGAGCAGAAGAAAATGTCCAAAAAAAGTAAAAATTATTCACTTTCCCTAAGTAAATACTAAGAATATAAACAATTGATCATAAGATAACAAAATGAGCAATGTTTTTTACCATGCATGACACCCCTATCAATCTCCAATCCTGCCTGGTTTAGACTTCTGATAGGACACTCGGAAATATATCAAAGAGAATTGTACAAAGCTTGCATCGCGATCGTCTTTGACTGTACATTGCGATCACCATGACCCGACTCCATTTTGCTTCAGAAAATGACGCAATGCTGCAAGAATGTGCTGTGCGCAGTCACACGCATTAAAAATAGATCGTCGGTACTTTTCCAAGACGTAATAACACGTGTATGGTGAAACTGATCAGGATGTGTTACTGGGTTTGTCAAGGCGATTTGTATTAACAATTGAAATTAGCATTTAAAAGCGCCGACTGGCGTTAAACGTCTGCACCTAGTAAAAGCTTTGTACGGTTAAGATTGATTTAGGGCTGCATATTAGCCGGGTAATCGATGACGATTTTGAAAGGTTACTGTAGCTTTGTGTAGGAGTTCAGAGGTCGCAATTACATCTTCAAGGCAATAGCGAAAATGAGGAAAATTGACAATTTCGGGAAATTTACCAAAGCGGAAAAAAAAAGAGGAATTTGCCAATTTTTAAAGCGGGAAAAATTGGGGTTTACCACTAAATTCTACAACTGTAAGAATAGTGTTGAAAGCTTTGCCCTCCAATACAAACGGAGGAGAAGATGAGTTTTTGTTTATGATTACCAACTAGAGTACTAGTTTCATATCAAAATTGCTATATAGTTATGCACCAATTTAATATGTAATCGAATGGGGCCTGTAAAAACTAGGTCCTGACACATGTTGTCATTTCAAAAATCAATGATTAGCTGGCCATGACCATGAATTCTTTGTATTATTTGTGATTAGTAGGATTATTATATTTTAGTAGTTATTATCAAATGATTTTGACAAGAAATTTGAACATCTGTTAAAATGTTATGTTTCTTCCTATTATATCGGTGTTTTATCCAGAAAGATTAACATTATAATAATAAATGTACGCATCACAGGTCTGCCTGAAAATAGTCTAGGGGAAATCACATTTTTTTCATGCAACAAATGAAAAGATGATTACAAAATGGGGAACCAACTCTATATAATTGAAATAGGAAAAAAATGTTTAAAATTCAAGATGTTGCACTCATTTCTTTGATTAGTTTATTTTCTATCCTATAGTGCATGTAGCTTTAAAACTGGTTTGTTTCATTTCACGCATTTTTAGGTTTTATTTATTCCCAAAAATGTGGATTTAACCCCTTATGGAATAAATATATCTTGATGAACTTTAGGAAGTAGAGTTGAGCCCTTTTGGAACTAAGCTCTGTAAATGTTTTTCTTTTTCTCTAAAAAGTTGCATATCATCTTGCAGAAATCAGTGTATTTAACAGTAATCGGTTTGCACAAATAAATTGGAGATATTGCAATGTAATATAAATAATTTTATGTTGGTATTTTTTGACTTATGGATTGGTACATATATGGTATATTTAAGATCTCAATTGATATGCACTGTGACTTGATGGAATACATAATTATAAAATAGCTTCCTACAAAATAAATCCTTTGTGTATTTTTTGTTACAAGTAAGACTGAAAATGTTTCATTGTGTGAAGTGTGATTCAAATCAAGGGTCATTTTAAATTTGCTTTTTTGTTCCTAATCAAGGTCCTTTGTAACAGCATTTTCCAAATACATATGACAACAATGAATTGATCATGACTCCGTGTATGGCAAGCCAAAAGGGTCATTACGTATTGCGGCAACACGTTGCTTTGCAAAGCAACGCGTTGCTTTCAAAAGCAACGCATTGTTTTTGAAAGCAACGCATTTGATAAAATTTTACTCCTATTGGCTGACTAAGCAATGTGTTGCTTTTCATAAGCAATGCGTTGCTTTCGAAAGCAACGCGTTTCCGCAATACGTAATGATCCTTTTGGCTTTGCAAAGCAATGCGTTAGATAAAACTACTCCTATTGGCTGACTAAGCAATGCGTTGCTTTCGAAAGCAATGCGTTGCCGCAATACGTTAGGACCCTTTTGGCTTGCCATATCCGTGACCCAACCATGGTTATTCTGTGGCTGTTTTTGTGTTGTTTGCAAGAATTGCAGAAGGCACACCTAGGGATTACTCTGGTCATATGTCTGTGTGTCAGGGGCGGCGCCAGAGTAAAATCATAGGAGGGGCGAAACATCATGGGGGGGGGCGAAACAGTACAAAATGAACTAATTTTGGTTAAAAACCCCTAATTTTTGCGCAAAAAAACATGTTTTTCCTAAATTTTGAAAATCTTGGGCGGCCGCCCCCCCCCCGCCACCCCCCTGGCACCGCCCCTGCTGTGTGTGTATAACACCCCATTGGAAGCATATTTGTTAGCTCAGTTAGCAAGGGCACCGTGCTGGTGGTGTGGGGGTTGCCGGTTCGAATCCGGCCAAGCACACTTTTTTTGTCCAACACTTGTGTGCGCTGGCCAACAACAAGTGGCCATCTCCAAGAAAATATTTTGTGTTTCCGAAAACTGAAATTTCTGGGAATGTAAGACAGACGCCTACTATTGGTTTCATTGATTTTATAACCACCTATTGATAAGTCCTATTTTTAGACCTATTTAGTTTCTTTTGGCTAACCAATGGGACCATCCTTAAAATGCCCAATAAAAAAAGAAAAGGGAAAAGAGATTTTTATCTTCTTTAGAGGAAGACAGGAACAGCCTTGGCCTGTTTCAGGAAGAACAAGGTAACAGATTCATTATTAATTGGTCTGATTTACTACAAACAGAGATGAGGAAGCTGTTAGGATTAATCTCTGGAGGTATTGCATGACTGATAGATAGCCTTGTTTTCCTCGGTAGGGTCCAATATGTAGGGGGATATGCATTTTTCACAATTTGAGCCTTATTTCAATTATATCTCCTTTTCTCCATTTATTAAGAAGAGGTCTTCCCCATCAATCAATGTTGAGCAACCTGGCAAGGCTGCCGACAACATGGCTCAGATCAAAATTACATTAATGAGGGGAGAGGGGGTCACTTTCCCAGTGTCGCAACATTTTTGTCCAGGATTGTGGGAATAAACTTGAAAGTGCTGCAGTCAATTAAAGGTGCAACAAGAGATTTTGAGGCACCCAAATATTGTGTCACAATAGTAATCTCAATAGATTTCTTAACTTGTATTTGGCTACAGAAATGTCTTAAAAGAGAGAGAAAAAAGGTGATTTTGATTTGCTGAGTTATATTTCAATATAAAACATAGGCTGAATTTTGGATTTGATCCTATACAAAATTAGAAAGTTCACAATTTTTGTACCCAGAAACATTTCTCAGCTAATAATCCTTTTCAAATGGGAAATTTTTTGATGAAAGCTTGACATTAGTGCAAAAATCAGAATTTTCCACATACATTTTAGGGATGCCTGTTATGTGAAATCTCTCTCCTTGCATGCAACGTTACATTTTACATCATTTGAACCATTAGCCCAAGTAAAATATGGAGCCTATCCTACATGCACATTTTATGTACGCTGACAGAATCCATAACAGACAGAAACTACAACACATTGGCCTAGAGGTCAGCTCATAACATCAAAACGCACGCTCAGAATGAATTTGGGTAAATAACGCTCCTTGAGAATTCAGAAGACTTTTTACTTAACAATTTATGAATTTTAGACTGTTATAAGGTTTCCTTCCCGCCATTTCGCACTTTAAAATCAACCAAAAATAATTAATTTGGTATCATTTCGCGCGGTTTTGGGCTTATCGTCTAAATCCGAGTACACATTTCGTAATATGAGCACTCTCTTCCATTTTTCGTCAATCAATTTCGGTTGTACGCATAAAACCTTTAGCTTAGGGTAATGCAAGTCCGTCTTTATGCTTTCAATTTTTCGCCATTTCGCCATTTATTGCGAGAAATCATCACTTTTTCATTATACGTAAACCAGAACGGTGCGAAACAAGCAATACGACGTTTGGATTTTCAATTTCGTGGATTTCTATTCTAATTGGCGATTATGGATTCATTCTGTTACGTTAGACCACATTACGTTTACGTTTAAGAGACCTACAATGACAAATCAGTAAAATATCTATTTTGGTAAAACATGGTTCAAACCAATTTTTAGATTTCATAGCTTTCAGGACACACATGATAATTATAAGGCCTTATTTTGCCGGCAAATTTAATTTCGTCATGTACAGTAATTTAACTGAAAAAATTGTTAAAGGTGGGTGAATCCATATATGACCTGCGTCACCCACTTCACTACTCCATCAACTTGAGATTTTTTCATATCAAATGAAGCACTATGTTTCTTATTTGCCCATGAATGTTTTCTTCTTTTGATGGTTTGAGCACAAACGGCTCCAAAATGTGGTCGACGTGACCACATACTTTTATGGGCAATTTAGTGCACATTTTTTATTCCACATCCCAACGCTGACCATTAAAACGTGTTTTTTTCAACTTTTTTCGAACCACACTAAACCTTGTCTTGATGGCGGTTATTTTCATTCACATGACTATTTGAAGCGTCAATTAGAATTACAATTTTCAAATAAAAAATCTCTTTAAAAAAGCCTATAACTTCATCTGTTCAGTTGCTTATGAGTTTTCATATTGCAATGAAAAGTTCTCGAACGTTTCATTCTCTTCTTTACTCAGCTTATCACGTATTATCTTCACTTTTCATCATATGTATATCACTGCCACTTTCTAATTTTCCTTTTTATATGTATCATGCTCATCATTGATACGTCATGTCTTGAAAGGCCAACCGTGTTTTAATTAATGATAATCGTTTGTGCTTACACTCATTAGGATGATTATGTCAACTTTTAAATGAATAACTTTTATCTTTAATCATGATCCATTTCAGAAAGGGTCTACATGTTGCTTTTTTTTTAAAATAAGCTACCATCAGGTCTTTTAATTCCATTAACATCTATTATCAATCATATATATGTTCCATGCCGAAATCTGAGGACGGAGTATTTCCCCCGACTATATGATTTAAACGGCCAATATTGCTAATTCAAAAGAACACTTTTCATTTTGTTATCTCAATGGCGAATAGAAAACATGAATTTAATCGCAAAGCTATCATTGAAATCGATTTGAGCTAGTTTTACGCATTGGTCGATCATTCTTTCTAAGCGGTCGAATGCACCTTTAACGAAATCGAATGACGTGTTGCTTAATTGAAATAACAATATACATCATCGTTCAATTCGTGCACGAACGTTGCCCTTCTAAAATGGAACACGTAAATTGCGAAATTGGCCGGAAAACCTATATTAGGTGCAACGAGAGATTTACACATAACAATTTCCCTAAAAAAGTTGAAAAATCTAATTTTTTGCACTAATGTGAAGCTTTCTATCCCGAAATGTTTCCCATGTGAAGGATTGAGCTGAAAAAAATTTCTTTGGTACAAAAATTGTACAATTTCTATTTCGTATCGGTAGCAATACCAAATTCAGACCTATGTTTTAATTGAACTTAACACTTACCATCGCATTTTGGGTTTTTTTTTTTACACTGTCAAGGCATTTCATGTAACCAAAGACAAGGTATAATCTAATTGGGGGTCTTATCTATATAAATCACTACACACATGACACATATATGGGTTGGCCGGCCAAAATCTCTCTCGTTGCACCTTTAAGCAAAACTTCAGAGGTTTGTTCTTTGGCCAAAACTTTTGACGGCACGTCAAGAAATTGGGACCTTTTACTTCATGTTTATGCAGAGTTGGAGATTTCTTGAGGAGGGCACCCTCAGTTTTCAAAGATGCCATGTTTTTTGCTTATACACAATGCTTGTCGATATAATAATCATTGTATAGAAAATCACAACTTTGTTATAAAATTCCGGATCCAGAAATTTTGTTATACATGATTTCCTATGGCACTGTTACACTGTACACAGACACCGTCTTTTAAGGCGAGTGAGAGTTTTGCCCCCCTACAGCTCTCCTGAAAGAGCATTTGATAGCTCCCCTAATGCAGCTCTTCTTAAGTGCATTGTAGGAGAGTGATTTGTAACTCCTCTTGGAAGATCATTTTTGATGTACATTGCAGTGGTAAATGTTCTTGAATACTCCTTTTAGGAGAGCACTACCTCTTTTTTAAAAGACAGTGTCTGTGTACATAAACGTTTACTGCATGAAAACAAAAAATGTGATTCATCTCTGACTTTGGAATTACACATTTTAGGTGACTATCTTTAGTTCTAGTTGACTATTTTTAATTACTACACACAAAAATTATAATTCAAAATCTCTGAGTCCGCTTTAATGGTTACTCTCCAGTGCTACTACACTAATCATTTCCTTCTTTTAATTTTTAATTAAAAAAATAGTAAGCTATTATTTTGTTATTTTGGTTAATAAGCAAACTCCACCACCTTTGTATGTTGAACAGATAGAAACTGATACACCTTATGACCTGCCAGTATTAGACCATCTTTCTGAACATATCCTCTTTCAGTTTCATTAAGAGTAGCTTGCCTGCTGTGGTTTGTTAAAGGCTGACTCGAGATTTTGAAGTATATTTTTGTGTGTGTGTATTAAAGCACTATCAGGATCCATCCAAGAGAGTCAAAATATTCTAACTTCGCAGATTAGTCTAAAAGTAGAAGAAAATTATTCACTAAAAGTGAAGATTGAGATCTGTGGACTTTCGCATAAGTTATTTCCTTTCCAAATGTAAACTGCAAAAAAAGAAAGAAAACTGCAGTGTACAAATATACGAAATCTCCATTCAATTTACTGTTGTAGTAAGTGTCCGTACAGACAGTATGATAAAATATTTTCTCTTTATTAGTATATGGACAAGCATTATGAATACTCATGCGATAGACACAAATAATCAAGTTAATGCTTTTAAATTTTTAGGAATCACTATCGACAAAAATCTAACCTGGAAAAATCACAGTGATGAGTTAGGAAAGAAAGTTCAAGCAGTATGAATTTTATATAAAGTAAACACTTTCTACCTGAAACTGCACTTCTTAGTCTCTATAACACAATGTTTCTCTCACATATCACATATTAGAAAACTACATATGGTATCACGCATGGGCAAAGTGAGCAACACTGAAATGGAAACACTGAACCATACTTGCAAAAGCGTGTACTGAGAGCAATGAGCAACAGTGATTACAGAAGTGCATCTAAGCCTTTGTTGTTAAATATAACCAAACTAAAAATAATGGATTTGGAGAAACCATAATATTGAAAATTCATGTACCAAAATAAGCAACAACCAGTTGCCTCAATTTGACAACATGTTTGTAACAACGCTAAAAATCACACTTATTCTACAAGGACATTGAACCGATGTTCAAACTACTAATATTAGATTGGATTAGTGGTAAATCTATAGCTTACATTGGGGTTAAACATGGAATAACACTCCAATCAAATGTTTAAAAACTCAAAAAATACTCATTCGTCTAATTTCATAGTAAAAAGTCCACTCATTTCTAACTACAAAATTAATAGAATAACAGAGTTTGGGACTTGACAGGCCTTTATTCGGTTTACTTTCCAGTACTCTTCACTTCATTATATGTCATGGATACAAAAAATATGATTATATCATATTGTATGTAATATGTTTTTATACGATGTATGATTGTGGATAAATAAATATGTTTAAATATGTTATGAATATGCGAAAAACACAAATTGTTTGAAAATGGAAAATTGGGTAATCTTGGGTCGGCCTTTTAAGTTCGCAAGTTAGGTTACAGTTTGTAGGGCTGGAATTTACTGAATTTTTCCCATTAAGTTTTGGAAAAAGTGTGTTATTTTCTGGCAAACACTCGTTTTACTGTAATAATCCCCAAGCTAACTTTGTCAAATTTGATGGCGGCTAGGTCTGTTAGTACACAGCCGCAATAAAAAATTCGAGGTGCCCATGGACCAATATGGTAATGGCTATAAACATAATCTAAATTTCTCATTTTTCAAGGTGGCAAAACTTTCAGTGTGCCAGATTAAAAAAATGATATTTAAGAACCTCCCATGAATAACTTTGATATTTGATGTAAAGTAGAAGCATGGAACTTTTGTAATGATTGCAATAAAATTTGATTTTTTTTTCAGATCGGGGTTATGTTACATTCTTTTTAGGCATTGTTCAAGCTTTTTAACCCAAAAAAGCAAAAGATGCCCCCCAAACTCATCAAAGGCCCGTTGCAAAAAATGTGCACACAAAAGTAACAAAATGACATTTCGTTCTATAGTTCGAGAATAACTTGCAATATATCATAAAATCTCGCAAAATATGCATCAAATCTGATTTTGTGAAAGGCATGTGCAAATTTCTTCTGGCTCTGAGGAGGGTGCCCCCTCACACTCCCCCATATGCCTTTGTGTACATTAGCCCCACCATAAAGGCACCAGCCACGAAATAGTGATACCCCAGTTACATGGGTGATGTTTCGGTGCACTACCTTCAAAGTGGAGAACTCTGAAGTTAACTTCCAAGTGATAGTAGGTAAAACTGCTGCCAACATTATGTACCCATCCTTCAAAAACTTCCACAAGTGAAGTAGATTTTGATTTTCTTACATATTTGTGTCAAGAAATCATTGGCTTCGAAACATCAACCTGAAATGGTATGTATCTTATAAGAGCGTCTTAAGAGAATACATACCATTTCAAAAAATGGTAAGCTTTTAACAGGCCCCCAAAATCACAATATTTGCAATGGCGAAAACGAAAAAATAGGCCAAAAAAAGGACTGTTGCCAGGGGAGGGAGAAAAAAAGTTTTGCTGCCAGGTAAGGATGAAAAACAATTGTCACATACAAGAGTGAAAGAACAAAAAATTGGCAGTTTGAAGGGTTGAAATTTTTTTTGTGAGGATGCCAACTCAAAAAAAATGTTTTGTCAGGACCCCAACTCCCGAGTCTCCCCAGAAAAATGGTGCGTCCCTTAATAGGTTTTAATAAATCAACGCTTGTGTTATCTGGGCATTGTACACATAATGGTACTCTCAACACGTGGGCCCATTCAATTCATCCATTACATGTCAATGAACTGAGAACTTATCCACAGTAATGGGTGGGCTGTCATTCAATCAAAAGTTCTGTTTCATGTAAATGAATTTCTAGGCATATACCATGTCCTTAACTCTTAAAATAATTGGAACCAGAGGACTTTGTACTGCTACATGAGGCAACCACCAAACTCTGTCCATGACTGTGATATTCTACCATTCATTTGCTTGCTGCACATATGGTAAGGTAATTTGCAATATTGTGGCTTTTATCCACTCCGATTTTAGACCATCTTCGATGGAAAACCACAATGTTCAAAATAATTGAAATGTCAATAATACAATAGTGTTAAAATAACAGTTTTGTCGGTTCTTAGCAGACAGCCTTGATCAAGGCTATGTTGTAATCTGTTTCCATTTACCACAGATATTTCCTGATGTAGTAGGATTTTCTTTCTCTTTCAAGCACAAGAATACAACTTTTGTTGAACTTTCACTTTACATAATTGGACCTTCAACTGATAAATCTCTTTGAAGGTTCTTTGCTTGAATGGGTAAGTAAATAATTTTCTTGTACTATTCAATATTTCATTACAGATATTTTTGCATTGTATATTTTTTGGGAAATGTTAAAAATTTTAATTACATAATTATGATATATACAGTTTGACCTCATTACAAACATTATTTATTAAAAAGAATGTTTTATGTTATTTTATTTTCACATATGTCCGTTACAAGATTGCAAAAAATAAACCCATTTGAAAATCTGGGTACATTTAAAATGGCAGAATGAGAATGTTGACACAACAATTTAAGTAGGGAGTTTTTTTATGATATGAAGTGCAGGAGTTATAGTTTGGGACAGAAATTGGTAATCATTGTGAATACATGTAAAGGTGATTGGTACTGCTTACATAATATTTATTAGGTATCCGAGAAATCTGACAGACTTATGTCGGCCAGGATTTCCTCGTCGGTGTGCAAACGTTTTACTGTCCTGTTCAATTAACTTAGGATGTCTGGTTTGATTAATCAGAAAATACGCACGTCGAAATAATCACGAAAAAGAAGTTGTTGGGTATCTTTGGACCTTAGACGTTTTTACAGGACAAAAGGAATGGACATTTTAAACCTTCACTCGGGTATTTTGCCCTCGTTTTGAAAATGAGCGAATAAGGTTTGGTACCATTAGCAATTAAGTTTTGTGGAAGGTTCCATTACTCCAACTCGTAGGTTGTAAAGTTGTGTCGGAGGAGATGCTTCACGATCAATATGTCCGCACTGTTATGAAATGAATAATGCAACTTTGTCAACAGGATAAAATCGAACAGTTGTTATTGCACTGAATTTTTTCAATACAAAAAGAGAGATGATATTCAAAGGAGTCACACGGCATTAAGGCCGGCTCAGAGAATTTCCCAGGAGGGCGGGCGCCCCTCAATTTTCAAAGAAATCGCGTTTGCAATACATAATGCTTGTCACATTTACTAACACAGTTGTGAAAAGCTAAGCTCAAATCAAAGTCATTCCTAAGAAAATCCACAACTTTGTTATAAAAGTCGGGATCCGGAATTTTTGTTATACATCAGTATCCTATGGCAACGTATACTATACACAAAGTTTACTGCAACAAAACGAAAAATCTGATGCATCTCAACTTTGGAATGTACAATTTAGGTTGCTATCTTTAGTTTTAGTGATTATTTTCCAAGTATTACACCAAAAAAAATTATTTGAATCATGAATCAGACGTTACTGAGGCGGCATTACAGGATAACTATATGATTCTTTTGTTCATAACCAAATGAAAAAAACAGGATAGGCCTCTACCCCAACTAAGTATCGATCATATTGTCCGCCATGTTATAAATGAATAATCCAAATTTGTTGCAAAGGATTAAAATCTGAACCGTTGTATTTGCACTGATTTTTTTCAATCAAAAGAGATGGATATTCTGTACCACAAGGGTCCATTGTTGGACCACAGGGTTTCATAATGTAGACCCATCCTATTGGCGACAATCATCAGGAAGGACAAATCCAATTCCTTATATGCTGATGTGATACACAACTTTTGTGAATTTGATCCCAAAGGTGTGGTGACTGGTGTGAATGTGCCCTTAGTAGACTTTCGAACTGTATTTTGAGATAAACACGTCGATGTCTAAAAATGTGTTGCAATTTGATCAAGTAAAAAACAAAGTTCATGGTATTTGCTTCGCCAACATATTAGAACTCTGCCTAATATTCAGTTGAATATTGCTGATGTCCGTATTCCTGCATCATCTTGTGTTAAGAAATTGGGCGTCCTGTTGATTCCATATAAGTATGTGACCGTTAATAGCATTTGTAAGAGTGTTAACTTCCACATTCGTAATCGTGGCGTATTCGGAGGTGATTCCTAGGGAGCTGTACCATGCAGTAAGAGCTTTGGTCTTGTCTCGCATAGATTATGCCAATTCATTATTATATGGTGCTAAAGAGAGCGATCTTAAGCGCCTACAACGTCTCCAGAATAAAGCAGCGCGTTTGGTTGTTTTCTTGCGGACGAGACCAGAGCTCTTCTTACCTCATGTGTACATTACACTGGCTGCCTGTAAGAAAGATTGTATACAAATTATGTTATTGTTTTTAAATCAGTGAATGGTGAATGAAGCCCGTGCGTGAATGATTTTCGTTACTTTGTACCAAATATGCCTACCATTTCAAGCAAGTTGATGCACAGCGACGTCGACTCAGCTCCTCCATGGATACCACCAGACTTGTTGCGGTCCCTCGTTCACAACGTAAGGCTGGTGACAATCTTTCCAAGCCATGGGTCTAAACAGTGGCGGTAACCCAGACTTTACAAAATGGGGGGTGAAGGGGTGCCAAGACTTTTTTTGAGGGGGCAAATTTGGGTCTCTCCATAGACCACTGTACAAAAGGTCAGTTCATTTGGGGGGGGCGGAGGAAGGGGGGGCAAGGGTTGTTTGGGGGGGCTCTCGCCCACCCTGCCACACCCGCTGGTGACGCCAACTGGTCCTAAAACTTTGGAACCAGTTCCCGGTTGGTATCCGTGAAGCGATGTACGTCGCGGTTTCAAATGTGCACCAGACTCATTTATTTCCTTAATTGCATCTATTGTTTTGGTATATATTGCTGCTTTGTATACTGGTGTTTTTCTTCATTGTGCTCCTGCAGCTGCTGCGCATTTAATGCGAATTTAGGTAAACTTGTCATTTATTCATTTATTGTTAGGCGCTGTGTTCTTCGTAGAGCCGCCATATCAAATGTTTGTTAATAATAATACATAATATATCGGATTCAATGTGAATTTATTATACCCACAGCATTAATGCACGCGCAAACACTTGTGTATCAATTAAAGCAAGGTCCACGAATAATAATATTGTTAAACGTACTTTTGAAGCACCCCTTTAATTCACGAATGGGGGGTCTACCATCAAAAGTTTCACAGTCAAAAGTCAATATTCACGGGACCAGTTTTGTTTTTTGGGGGTCGTTTGCCAGTAAAAATCAGTTGTAAATTGGAATAAAAATCAAAAAGAAGAAATATGTTTTTCAAGTTGGGACCAAATTCATCTGTTGGGTCCAATGAGACTAACAACCTGTTCTTCGGGTTTTTTTCGAAAGGCGTATATATTTTGAATAAGAAAAACCGGACATCTAAGTTAATGAACAGGACCCCAACAATATACACTTTTGGTGATACGTTTGCATTTACTGTCACTTTTTAGTTGCAGTGAGGATCAAGTCAATACTTGGTATGCTATACATTGAGACAAGTGATCTTATGTGAGTAACAATACGTCAAAGGTCATTCAGTTGTCACTTAGGATCATAATCGGATGACCTATTAGCTGTCCAATTTTTTTTTAATAATTGATTTTATTGATTTAAAAGATTGGCAATTTTACATTTGGTGAATGAAAAAAGATTACAGTTGATAATGAATTGAATACGATATCTCAATTATTCATGACACTGCCAAACCCATACAAGAGGGCTCAAAATCCTGGAATGAAATGATTTTGAACAGTAAAAAAATGAATTTCACAAAATTAACAATTTAATAGCTGTTTATAGTTTCAGCAAATGGTTCTTACAACCAACAAGGACAAACCTGATTTAATTACTCAGCAATAACTCTCACATGACTCGCCAACATACAACTCCGTTCAGATGGCTTTAGCTGTAGGTGATGTGCATGGGCAGGTAGGTAATGTACTGAAGCCAAATATTCAGACACAGACCAAGCCAGAGACACCACCCACTCACACTTGTAAGTGCTTGTACCAGGGCCATCAAGTTTTTCCTTCTAGAAACAATTAGTTCCAATTTTGGTAAGTGATACTAGTTTGTAGATAAACAGTTTACTGTCACTGGTTGTTATATTAAAGGCACTTTCCTTGTATTTTTTCTGTGTTGCAAGAGATAAACTGTAGTCTGCAGTACAGCTGTGTTAAAATGCCGGGGTTTTAAATGTCCGTGGGAACTCAGGAGTAGTAGTAGTTAGGTTGTCAGGTGGTAAGGCCATTCAATAAAGCACAAAAGTAGAAGTCTCAGTATCAGGTCTCATGAATGGTGTTAACATTTTTAGTTGTGTATGCTTCAATATGTTTTAACTTGCTTTCAAAATATGATTTGAATAGATTGCATTTTTCTCACTTTGATTTCACTATTTAGTAATAATATGTCACTTTTTTTTTATTAAAGGTGAACAAATATTTTGATTTTTGCACTAGTGTAATGCTTTCTATCAAAAATATCCCCATCTGAAAGGATTAAAAGCTGTTTCTTTGGTAAAAAAATTGTGAAATTTTTATTTTCCTATAGGAGCAAATATGAAATTCAGCCTATGTTTTCTATTGAAATAACATCTGGAGGCTATTAGCGATAGCTATTAGGTATAGACAGCTGAGTGGCAGAAGGGGCAGGGCTCAGAATGCCCCTCAGAAATTTTTGAGAGAGAATTGGGAAGGAAAAGACCAGTTGATATATTGATGCTAAATCAGCCTTTATTTCACCCTTTTGCCTTTAGCTCTGCACGTGGGACATTTTTGCCTGTGATCAGGAAATATTTTGCATTAACCAAAAATTTTGGGATTATCCCTCCACACAATAGAGGTCTTTCACCTCACTCA
Organism: Ophioderma brevispina; assembly: GCA_023653785.1. Lineage (NCBI taxonomy): Eukaryota > Metazoa > Echinodermata > Ophiuroidea > Amphilepidida > Ophiodermatidae > Ophioderma > Ophioderma brevispina. The sequence continues at coordinate 912 of JAMKCH010000917.1, read as the reverse complement.
TGCATAACCTATAAGGTGTTAGTTCCCGTAGTATTCGTCATTCAAATCAATTTAATACCCGACCTCAAAGTACCTGTGCTATTCAAAGTGTGACCCATACTTTTATGCATGTATCCAACATGCATATCGTTCTTTAGATTTAGAAAGTCTCCAGAAATTTGGAATGGACTTTGCTATTCCCGGCAAAATGGCCGCTAATCCGAAAGGTGGAAGACCTCTATATTGCACAGAATTAGTCTAGTGTCAAGACTTCAATGGGGGACTATTTCAAGAGCTTTATCCATCAGGCATATAATCCCTCAATAAAGTCTTCACACTAGACTAGGTTCATGGAATATTATGCTGAGGAATGACTCCCCTTGAATATGACTGTGCCAGCTATGCAACTGAAATAGAGAATATGCATATAGGCCACTACAGCTGGTGTGGAAAGTATTTTCCCATGTTGTAGTCTGCATCACAGACTGCAAAATATATTATCTTAAAGCAATAACAGCACATATTTTGAAGAGTTGCCCCCAATTTTCAAAATTTGATATTTTTGCAGAGTTATGTTGGTATTTGTCTAAGAAGCAACACCTGTGAATGAGAATGCTCAAAAATGTATGCTTATCATAAAATAAGCAATTTTGTAATTAGAATTGGGATCCCAAATTGTACTTAACGACCGAGCTGGAAATGCTAAGTTTATGTCCGTCAATGATGAAATAGTGCTACCTCAAGAAAAATTACCTCTAACTTGACTTGCCTGAACTGACGAAACAACTAACGGATGAGCGTAGATACGTGCACAGCCCTATTTCCCGGCTATTTCATATTGGAAGGCCATTTCCAGCAGCCGTTGAATTATTATCAGAGATCTCCAATATTAATTGTTCTAATTACAAAATTCATTCGTTTGTGACACAGACA
>JAMKCH010000916.1:0-41181 GCA_023653785.1 Ophioderma brevispina | reverse complement strand
GTTCTGCATGTTGTGAGTCCCAGCTGCCAGTCAAATCCCTGTTTTTTTACAGGTTTATTTTTAACAGTGCAGGTACACTCAACCAAATTTCTTGGTATCACAATCGACGACAAACTAACATGGAATGAACACATCAACTCTGTCACTACCAAAGCGTCTCACGCAATTGGTACAATTTACAGAGTTAAACACCACCTTCCAGACTACACCTTAAAATCACTTTACAACACACTAGTTCTCCCATACCTTAGCTACTGTAACATCATCTGGGCCTCCAACTATCATTCACGACTCACCAAACTAAACATCACACAGAAATGGGCCATCCGCACTATCACAAACTCACCCCCAGAACTCACACTTTTCCATTATTTCACTCACTGAAAACACTTAGATTAGAGCACCTCAAACAACTTCAAACAGCGCTCTTCATGTTTGACTATCACAACAATCATTTACCTCCGAGCTTCAGCAATTACTTTACCACAAACAGACAAATCCACAGCTACAACACCAGACAAGCCGAAAAACTTCATCTTCCCCTCCCAAAATCTTCCTCTGAAAAGCACTTTATTCAGTATCACGGCGCAAAACTTTGGAATGATCTTCCAGAATCCATCACAACAATTACAAACAGAAATAATTTTAAAGCTCAACTGAAAAAACATTTCATCAACCAGTACAATTCTTTATAAATTTCTCCCCAAGTCCTTATTTCTCTCCTCACTTTACTCTTCATCTCATTTCTATCTCTATTCCTAACTTTTTCTTTTTCTTTGTCTAGCTCTTCTACCTCTGCTTCATCATTATGCAATATTATTACTTACCTCAGCAAGACATGTTGAAAAGTCTATCGTTCTTGTCCAAATTCCCTTATCCTGTATTCCCGTTAAGTGTTTGTTTAGCTTAGATATATTGTTTGTTTTTGTTTGTTTGTTTTTTGTTATGTATATTTACCTATGTAATATTATATATCATCCCTTACTGTATCATTATTGTAATATTAAGTATATTTTAAGTATATATTACAGGGCCAGCAGTAAATATAAGCCCTATCGGGTTGTCCATTACTGGTCCTAGCATATCATATCCCTCACCTGTTCATCTTAGTACAGTTTACAATTGTTACTTTACGTATTATTATATTACATACTGTATTATACATTTCTGTCACGTACGATATGTTATGCTGAATAAATTGAATCTTGAATCTTGTACAAATTATTGTATTCGACATTTTGCTGCCATAAGATAAAATGGACATGAATAGTTTCCAAACATTATTTTCCCAGTTGTGTATAGATATAAAGGGCCTGCATTAATTTGTGACACTTGCCGGTGTGTAACATAATATTTTATATATGCGGCCTAAACACCTGTATAAGAAGAGTCCTGAGTGCAAAGTCGTCTTTTATCTGCACTTTTGAAACATATTCGATCGTAGTCGTTCAGAGATATAGCCTAGTCCGAGCATGGAAGAAAGAGATAAGAAAGAAGCACATCGACTTTCACCATCCGATTTTAATCTGTTTATTCATTCACCCGCACAAAAGTAAGGGATTCAACAGCGACCCTTTGATCGTAATCCCTCTGCCGCAATCGATGATTGGCGAGCAATCATTACTGGAGAATTTTTTTGAAAACTCTATATACGAACGCGTAAAAGTATATTGCATATTACAACATGTTCCGGCTGTCTCCAGTAGGCCCTATGTATTTGTTGCTGTTTTCGTTAAAATTAATACACAGTGTTTGTACATCGTTATGCGTTCAGCTTTATTGCCCAAGACTGCCCAGTGTGAGAAGTAAGGGATGAAAGTTTGACTAAATTTGAATGTGTTGATCCGGGGGAGCCGTCTTGGATTTTCGTTGGGCACCCATGGGGTTCTGAAAGTGACCCCTAACGGGACCAATTTTCAGTTTTGGTGAAATTATACTAGTTTTCAGTGAAAAGATACTCCTATAACGGTACAGCAGTAATATGACATCCTTACTATGCCATTTTAAATATATTTTCCACTAGTATTATCCCAGTTATATATTATCTTTTGATATTCCACTTATAATGTATTATAAACAACTTGTATGCAAACTATTTTTGATTAATAATGTAACAATTAATTTTTCACTGTACTGCATTATTTATCATATTGTTTTTGCTGAATTCTATGATGAACAAATAAAGATTGATTGAAGATTGATATAATTTACAGTGAGATTATACCACTTGTGGGACCTGTTCTCAATACATGAAAAAAGATACACATTTAAAATAGCCAATATACAAGAAGAATGACGCTTGTGCTACTGCAAGAAACAATACACACTTAAAGCGGCACTGGCACATTTTCACAAAATATGAAATTTCTTCAATTTGCTCTCAAATGATAGTCTATGCCATTGGAAGAACAGAGATATATTTTACACATAAAAATAACATGCCCCAAAACAGATAGGGGACATTGATATGAGGATAAAGACATCCAGGTAATTTGTAGGCCAACTTTTAAATTTATTATAACTTTAATCAACAAATGTGTATATTACATGAATATTTTTGACTCGTACTCACTGATATTAAAACCACAAAGGTTATAGACCGATCAAATAGCGTGGGAAACATGCATACGGCGTGCGTGTTCTTGTGTTAAACGCCATTTTCGTCGTCTGCTGAATTGAACGTCGCCGGCGACGTTTAAATTATAAAATCGTTCTGTTTACCCATAAGGAAGCTGATTTGGTCTTAATCGTTTCGGTGAGGGCTTTTACATGTCTCTTTAAGGTTATTTTGCTGATATGTTTAGGTTACTTTTCCTATTTGTATCATTGAACCAGTCACAATCACAACTGAATTTGTACCCCTAGCGGGACTAGAACTTGATTATTGTGAATTTGATACCCCTAGCGGTAGACCCGCATTTGCAGCTAGTCCCTCTTTGTAGGAACGAGCATGGGTTCTCGACCAAAATCCATGAACCCCCGGGCGTGTTGACCAGTTTACATGTTAGTCGCCATATGTTTGAGTATTTTCTTCGCAGCATTCATCGCGTGATGATTCGCTGATTCCCGATGACCCGGAATCTTTACGCAATGAAGAAACAGCCACGAACTGCGAATTTTCTCGAGCAAGAAAATCGGATTAGGATTATCCTCGGAAGGGCCACTTGTGAAGATATGAATAACAAATTGCAATTATCGGGCGGCAGATCGGATCGTTCAAAAGCCAAGTGGGTCGATGTGCTTCCTTGTTATCTCTTTCTTCCATGGTCCGAGTAGCAGTACTTACTGTAAGAAGTGCCGTACCTAATGCATATGCATCGTGTACTAACAAATATAGAGAGACATTATTTTTTGACACTGTACAGGATTAAAATCAACAACCGATTAATCTGGATTAAATGTCTTAATACGATTTTTATCCCAGAACACCCTCCTCAATTCGAAACCTCTACCTCTCTAAAAGGGAAGATAGTTTCACGTCCCTTGGATTTACTTTATTTAATATTGGTCTTCTAGAGTAGAATTCGTTTTCAAAGTGTATGGCGTAAGTGCAACGCTCATTAGCATTTTATCGTCTTTTTCCCAATTTTTGTGTTTTGAAACCAATTAGGTTTCATTAACAAATAAAATAATAACAATTCGTTCCTTATTGCCAATTTGTTGTCTTCACCCATGTGGTGCTAAATTTCGTGCAAAAAAGTGCAAAAAGTCCTTTGGGAAAGTGGTTTCCTTGGTCGCTTCAGTGTTAAAATGCTGTCAGTAGATTAAATCTCACGCCTGCGGGTTAAATCTCCAACAGAGCAAGTAAGGCACTGAAGTTTGTTCCTCGTTTGCCCGCAATACTGCAAGTAATAACGCTTGAGTTATTTCCATTTATTGACTTAATTGCATTTATCAAATAACGATCAAGGCCCATAGCTACCCAAACAATATGAAAAAATTGACCTCTTGGGACTCGTTGACCAGTTGGTAGTTTCAATCGAACTCAACGCTGCGCGCTGATATGTTAGAATTATACGTTTAACAAGTACATGTCGTCTCAACGAGACTCTGAGACTACAAGACCCGTAAGACCGCAGTGGAACAATATGTCCTCCTGCCAGAGTCGCATTGATTATTTTGTTTTTCTTCGCATTTCCATCATTTCAGAGATTAGTTACATTCATTGTTCATCCAGCCAATGATATATTCTTTAACTCAGAGTGGAGTTCTGTTTTGGGTATACCAAGTCAATTGATCTATGAATTAAAGGGATTAGCACGATAATGTGAGAGAATACAAAAAAATTCGGACCAGATTTTTTTAACTTATAAATCAGGGATAAGTGGTTACAATTCATTATAACTGCTCTAATGTCGAAACAAACACCAAATGTGAAAAAACTGAAGTATTTGAAAAAAAGGAAATTTTCATAAGATACCGTCTCACACCCAATAGACATACAGCGACGGCGCCTCAAAATCTGCACTAAACAGAACAGCGATTGTGGTTTGCACCAGTAGATTTAAACAAAGGATTCAATAAGTTGTGTTTGCTGTCAAACTGTATTGATCTTGGTCCACATATCACGGCTGAAAATCTTTAATAGTCCACCGGGAAAGACATTTTTTATCTTAATTCGAATTTCTCACTACGCCGTATAGAAATTACAGAAGCAGATAAAAGTACTGCCTTGTCTTAATACCGGATTTCCAAGCCACCACAGCGCAGCTTATTTTTGCATATCCCATGTCACCAGTAACGAAAAACAGAAAGATATGAATTCTGATGATTTTTTCGATTTCCGGATTAGCAAGTCGCTGCTAATCCCTTAAGGGGGGGGTGGCAACATTTCAATTCGGTCCCTGGTGCAAAGGTGCAAGAACCCTTATCGAAAGCAATCAGAATTAAAGCGTTCCCAACACAAAATATAATACCCCTATGCGTTTAAATTGCTTTAAGTTGCCCCCTCAGACAACCCCTAGTCGCACTAAAGTGCGTCATTGCGGCGCTTTGTGACGCTAAAGGGCCAAGGATAAAAGAGTCAGCAGTGTCACTGCAGCAGCTGCTGACAGGGCCCCCTAAAATATTGTCCCTCTCAGATAACCCCTAGTCGCACTAAAGCGCGACATTGCGTCGCTTTGTGACGTTAAAGGGCCCCACCTTAAGCTGCTGACAGGGCCTTTTTCCTTAAAGTCTGACTCAGAGATTTCGAAATATTATTTGTTTGTGTAATAATGAAAAATAGTCAACTAGAACTAAAGATAGTAACCTAAAATGCACAATTCCGAAATTTGAGATGAATCGGATTTTAAAAAAAAAAAAAAAAAAAAAGAATTAAGGGGGGGGGGGCAAAATTTCCAATTCGTCCTGGTGAAAAGGTGAAAAGAACCTGAGCGAAAGCAATAATTAAACGTTCTCCAACACAAAATATGAATACCCTGATGCTTTTAAATTGCTTTAAGTTTCCCCCTCAGACAACCCCTAGTCGCACTAAAGTGCGTCATTGCGGCGCTTTGTGACTCTAACGGGCCCCACCAAAGGGATTATTACAGCGATTTTGCTAATGCGAACAATCGCAAAAAATCATCAGAAACCTTCATATTTTTATATTTTTGTTACTGGCAAGGAATATATGCGAACATAACCTTGCAATTGTTGGCTGAAATCCGTGTATTAAAGACAAGGCAGTGCTTTTTATCTGATTTCTGTTAATTCTATACGTGCGTATCAAAATTCCGACTTAAGATAAAAATGTCTTTCCCCGGGGAATATTACAGATTTTCAGCGTGATATTTGCGCCCTTTATCAATACAGTTTGACAGCAAACCAACAAACATTATTGATCTTTTGTTTATTCCTACTGGTGTTCAACGACAATCAGCTGTTTATTGGCGATTTGAGACGGCCGTCGCCTGCAGTTTCTATTTGGGGAGACGGTAAGATGACAAATTTTCTTTCTTCAAATACTTCATTTTTTTTCAACTATTGGTGGTTGTTTCTACATTAGAGCAGTTATATGTCATTGTACACACTTATCCCTGATTTATAAGTTACAAAATTCAATTTCCGCATTTTTTTTATTCTCCTCACAGTATCGCTGGCTAACCCCTTTAAGAGCTGCTGACAGGGCCTTTGGGTTTCCTTAAATATCCGTCGCTGCTAATGACTAGTTTTTCTAAAACCTTTATCTATTAACCATAATCTTAACTCTAAACCCAAAAACTAAACTCTAAACCTAAACCATAATCCTAACTCTAACCAAGGCATTAGTATGACGATTAGACTAAAATGGCATGCAGTAGACGAAATGGCATACGAACTAAATACTCTAAATGTATATTAGCCGATATGGAGATTATACGAAATGGTGATTGGACCAACCGCGTGAGTAAGCCAACTGAGAGTTCGACCAAATGGTATTTCGTCCAAGTGGTTTGAGAGAAAAATTAAATTATAGTATGTGGGTATTGGGTTTGTAGACAAAATGAAATTAGACTACTGGATATTGGACGACATGAGTACAAAATGGCATTTCCAATTGTATGTTCTCATTTTCACACACAATAATAACGGTTGGCGTTGCGAGCGCCGTTCTTAACCAAGTTTACACTTAAAAGGAAATATTTTGAAGCAATGTCCGCCTAAAACTTCTCTCGTCGTCACAACACACACACACATATTTGCTCTTATGTTGATATATATATTTCCGCGTATAAATTTTCAAAAATTTGATTTTTCATCAAGTGGTGGCTGTTAAATGAATGTGGCGCGTATTGAAATTCCGGGTTTGAAATAGATTAGCTTGGTTATTGCACTTTGAAAGTTTATTACGTGCAAGCATAGGCGTGTTGAAATTGACTTTTTTTATTGATTAAATGCTATTGGAAGCTATGAATACCTATGCGGAGGAGTTCATACAAAGTGAATAAAGCAGTCTGAGTGAATTTCTAACGGATAGTATGAAAGAAATTACACAAGAGCTATTGCCGAACACGTCAAGGTTATGCTGTAGTACGGTGTTGCACTTTATTCGTTGAACACAAAATAATTGTTTGGGTTGTAAGCTCAAGCAAAAAAAAAAATGTGCGTGTTTCAGAAAAGAAATGCTCATAAGAAGACAGGCAAAAAATTAATTATACCCCGAGCGGAGAAAAATCCTTTTGATTTTCAAAATAATTATGAGGGTTAACCTTTCTCACAAAATCGCTGATTCCCACTTTTAGAGTGACCGGAGGAGATTTTTTAGGAATAAAAGTCTCTCAATTTCACTGGATCGGTGTTTGTAACCACCTACCGAGAACGATTGAAAGGTTTATTGAAAATACAGGTGCAAACGAAGATACCGACACCTCTTTTTAACTTGCCTGCTATCGTAATCGTTCCCCATAAAAAAAAGACTATGCGTGATTTCTGTCGTGCACACAGCAGACGAAAATACTTAAATCCATCAGCTTATTACATAACGACGGCCGTCCGTTTCGGCTTATTCACTTCAGGTGTGATCCTAATACATGTAAGCATTCCAAATGTAAAAAAACCTAGGTACGAGAAAAATTGGGAAGAGTCTTTCTCGAAATCTCCTCATGTCGGATTCAGACACTTCAAACATCTATTGTTGATTCCTGTTTTGGCTTTGTATTACATAAGAACCTTTCTATTTGTAAAACACTTCCAAAAACTCCTTCAAAGCCAAAACAGGCCTAGGAATCAAAATAGATGTTTGAAGTCAATTAAAATATAAGAACACATTGATTATTTTGCAACTCCAGTGCATGTAAAAACAAACACCAACCGGCGGTATATGTAGAGTACAGGACGATAATAGTATTTGGATACGAGGTGCCCCCCCCCCCCCCCGGACGCCCAACTACAAACATTCCCACATGTATGAAGTAGGAATGCCCCAGATATTGTGAATTTGGTTCCAAAGGATAGCAATGATCATGCCTCTTTCTACGATCATACCAAAATGAGTACCACCATACATAGTCCACAAGGCAGCAAACTGCATATTTCCATAGACACACAATTAGAATATAGGCGAAATTTCAATTTTCACCACAAAAGTAGGAATATAAGATCTCATGCTGGGGTTAGCCTATTGATGGCAAATGGCTTTCTAAACAGATAGTTTTTAGGCGTTAGACTAATGTTTGCAGTAGCTGAGTGCAAAATATCAACTGTCCAATATCCAATATTTTAACACTAAGTGACCAAAGGGGGTACCCATGGACCCCCAAAATTTTCGCGCTTCCCGCTTTACGCGGGGATTTTTCGCGATTTTTTGTAATTGTTTGACTTTTAAATTACGCTTCTGTTCATACAAAAAAAAATATAAATCGGCCAAGCCGGGTAATGGAATAAATTAGTGGGGGGTCCATGGAACCCCTCCACAGGGCCGTTCGCTAGACATTGTGCAGGGGGGGGGGGTTGTGTAAAGTGAAGAAATGTATTGCTGCAGTAAGAGTCCCTGGAAACGTAGTGAGCGAATAAAACACCTATATTTTCTGATCGTTTGAAACTGACACCGCAATGCATGACACAAACGGCGCAAAAAACGGGAAAGCCTGAACGGGTGGGGTACAGGGGCCCGCTTTGGGCCCATGCCGGGGGTCCAGGGGCAGGAGCCCCTGCCGGGGTCCAGGGGGCGGAGCCCCCGGAAGTCTCTGCATTTTAAGCTATTCAGAACTTCAAAATGACCATGTTTGAGGGTAAATAGCAACCAATCAAAGTAAAGACCCGAGTAAGACTGGTTTCTAACTTTGACCACTGAGGAGGGTAGTTACATGTTTTGTATTTTTTTTTTTTTTTTTTTAAGCTTGTACTCCAAAGAGAATTGCATATAGCGAGCGCCAATGTCTTAATGGGTGTGGTGCAGGAGCAGGCCCTTCTGGGGGTCCAGGGGGCGAGATAGCCCCCGGAAGATCTTGAATTTCAGCTATTTCAAACCTTCAAGATACCAACTTTTGAGGGTAAATGGTAAACCAATTCAAAGAAAAAGGGGATGAGTTAGTTTTGCTCCTATACGGCAGTATAAGCTTGTACCGCCGAAGTGGGAACTATACACATTATAGCTAGCGCAATGTCTTAAAGGATGTGGTGCAGAGCAGAGCCCTGCGGAGTCCAGGGGGCGGAGCCCCCGGAAGCTCTTGATTTAGCCATTAAGAAAGGGATTTTTGAAGGGTTAAGTATAGTAATTAATTCAATGACAGCCAGTAGACCTAAGTTTATGGTGCTGGGAGCTAGGAAATCGATCCCTACCAATTTTATTGACAAATTCAGCCTACCGACTGAAAATTCCCCTTATACTGCTAGACCAAACTTGGGGAATGGCCAATGGGCTCCCTTGTTTTTCTCAAATTTATTTTACACATTGGATCACAAGTACTGTTGGCACATTAACCAATCATGATTACCGGTGGTTAGGCTTGGGAACAAAACTATTGGCTTGAGGAGAAGCCAATATTTTTGTGATATTGATTTATGTAAGTCTGCATGGAGGTCACTTCACGAGTATGATGTCGTTCCTTTGTTTCATTCTTACTTCCCCTTTATCTCTTTTCTCTTCTCTTTCATCTTGCTTTTTCTTTTCTCTTTACCTATCTCGATCTTCCCTTTTCTTTCTTCTCTTTTAAGGATCGCTGGGGGGTGTTCCACCCCCTCCTGTGCACTAGCGGAAGTCATCTGCGAATATTTTTAAAATCGAGAACAGAACCATATCCATTTGTGCAATATAATATAAATAAACAATTATTACTTAACAATACAAATAATTAACCCTTTATGTGCTGAAGAAGTGACTTCATTGAGGACGTTGCTAACCCGTTATGTACAAATCAAGGGAAATGACGTGTATTTTGCAACACTCGCAACAAATAAAAGAATTCTAAACTGTAAGTTTTGTGTAAATAGATGTATTTGGTCTTCTAGAGTAGATATCAAATATAAAATAAGTTTTCAAAACGTTGATGTAAGTGTAGAGGCTTATTGGAATTTTCCGTCGATTCTTTATTTTTCAACATTTGGAAGTATATCAGATTTATGTATTTAAAACAACAAAATCTTATAATTCAGTGATTATCAAGGTCAAGGTCCATTGCAATCTACACATTTTTTTTGATTCAGTAAGATATTGAAGAAAGACGTGTGCACGTAGAAATAAAATCCACCACTGATTAAGCCGAGAAAATCGAACCACGCCATTAACAATACGAGCGGTTAAAGTGTCATGTTTACATTATCTTCTCTGAAGCTCCAGTTTAGGAATAAGTATTTCCCACAGCTGAATAGCGTGTTAGGTAGTGCTGTTGACACATATAGGAGGGTTCAAATTTATGTGGTCATGGGTTTTCCGAATTTCACATTCACGTACACGGAACTTACCTAGCTGAGGAATCTTTTCATTTAACGAGACACTGGCACATATGAAAAATAGTGCCCCTCAAGATTTTTCAAATCGGATATTTTTTCATGTTTGTAAGGCTTTTTATATACAAAAGCCCTCCCCCCCGAAATATTAAGGACCAAATCAGCTTCCTTTGGGTAAACAAAACGATTTTAAATATTTACACGTCGCCCGGCGCCGTTAAATTCAGCAGACCCGAAAATGGGTAACACAAGAAACACGCACGCCGTATGCCTTTTCCCACCTATCCACACACTGTTTGGTTTGGGTCGTTCTATAACCTTTGTGTTTTATTATCATGAGTACGATAAAAAATATTCAATGTATTACACATTGTTTATTAAAGTACTGGAAAACTTAAAATTTGGACTATACAATTACCTGGTGTCTTATCCTCATATCAATGTCCCTATCGTGTTTTTGGTATGTATTTTTAGGTGTAAAGTATATCTCTGTTCTTCCCATGGCCCATAACTAGCATTTGAGAGCAAGTGAAGAATTTCATTCATATTTTGTGAAAATGTGCCAGTGCCTGCCTCTTTCAATTTTTCATGAATTCTGGTTGGAATGTTGTTATAAAGTATAAAGCGGTTTAAGCTTCTCAATGTGTGATAATCAAATCTCCAAAATAATAGTATCTTTCTATACTATATTTTTAGTTATTTAATTTTTTCACATTTTTTAGCAGGTAACCTACTCAACAAGCGCTGATATTCAGTAGGGCCCTGCACATGTACAACATATAATTACATGGTTTAATAGGTATAACAATCATTTAATAAAAGTCCATATCTATATATATATATATATATATATCTCTATCTATATATCTCTATATATATATATATAATATATAGTATGATATGTATATATATATCTATCTATCTATATATATTATAATATGTATCTGCTATATAATATAATATATATATAACACAATTAAATATAAAAGATTACCATAGACCAGACCCAATAATACAAAAAATATATGATTTCAGGTTATGCAGAGCAGATAAACCCAACTAACAACACAAATATTTACAATCAAATTCTTTTTAAATGTTTTTTGGTTTTTTAATTGTTTCTTTGTTTTTATTATATTAGATAAAACATTCCATAGCATAGAACCCTTGTAGTGAAATGTATTATTCCGTGTTTGTATAATATCTTGATATAGAGATCGCCAGCCTTTACTATGCCTCGTCCTAGAGAGTGCAACATCGTTAACATAATAAACATCTGCAAGTATGAAGGTTGCCAGACCATTACTCACTTTGTACATCATGCACCCAGTAACCATGATACGACTACGAATATCTATAAACCAAGAGATTTCAACATGTCCATTAATGTGTGTGTACGAAATGGGGCACTTAAAATTATGCGCATGGCAGTATTTTGGAGTTTCTGAATTTGTTCAAATTTAACTCTGCGCAGTTCTCCAAAAACAAGAAACCATAATCCAAATGGTGGTAAAAACATTGTGTTTATAATTGATAGTGAATTATGTGGCACAAACGGTTTTATCCGTCTAAAATACCCAGACATTGCACATTTTACGACAAATATTGCTAACATGATCATCCCATTTCAAGTTGCGTTAATGGTAATGCAAAGATATTTAAAAACGAATTAACTATGTCAATTGCATACCATGATGCAACACTTACATATTGATATTACCTGTTGGTAGGAGTAGTACCAAGTAACATAACTTTGTCTTGCTAAGTTCACTTTCATTATGTTTCATCAAGCCATTTGCTAAGAGAAGCAAGATATACATTTTTAAAACACTTTTCAATAATATTAAACATTCATGACAATAATAAATCAAGTATCATCGGCATTACATATCAACAGTACAATTTAGAATGTCGCTTGGACATATCATTAATAAATAAAAGGAATAAAAAGAGGGCCAATATGAACCTTGTGAGACACCTGCCAAAATGGTATTACGTGTTGAAAAGAACCATTAATGTAAACACACTGTGCACGGTCGCTAAGATATGACGTGAACCATTATTTCATTTCCAACAATAACAAATGTGTCAACTTCTTAATCAGTAGCTTATGGTTTGATTTATTTAATGGGGAAGGGGGAAGGAGCATGGGGGGGGAGTCTCAGCAAACTTACCAGACCGCAGAAAGTAGAATGGAGGAGTCTTTTCGGAAGTCATAGGCCGTTAGCTCCTCTGATGTACGAACTTTCTTCTATTACTCCTGACTGGGCGTGAGGGCCTCACATTGATCACAGAGAAGAAGCAAATCGCATTGCCTGAGGCGAATAGTTTTGTCAGTTTTTATCAGTTACCTCCACAGTCATGACAGGCAACCATTTCATAACCTCGGCCTTTGCTTGACTGGTTTTAGGCACAAAGGTGTTTATCACACTTCAGTGACTGGTAGATGTACGAAGGAAGCTTAGCAAAATGCTACCAAGGACGATAGACAAAGTTCAATGAACCAAGGACGTCACACAGTCACAGAGCAAAAATTATGCAGAACTATAACACAGTGCATTGCCACAGGATTTGAACGGATGAAATAAAACGATTATTATACTGTTCAAGCGCAAAATATGATGAAAAAAATAAGTTCAAAACATGTCATGTATCACTTACATATGAAATGTGGTGTGGTGAAAATGCGTTCCGAAAAATATCACAAAATCAGAAAAATTGATGGAATCGTCGGAGCTAAAATGCCGAAGATGTTAATCTTGTCGTGTCGGAGTTAGGGTGTTGTAAATGTAGCCATCTGTAAATTCGAAATCTTACTTTTTTGGAAGAGTGATATATGATGCTACTGCTCACCTAGAACTTGCGTGCGAGTTTTTGAAAGCAGTTTTCAGCCAGACGTCAATTAACTGGTAACTGCGTGAACGAGATATCGACGTCAACGGCTCTGTGAGCGTGACCGGCGGAGACTGTTTCGGACCTTCCTCTGAACATTGAAAAGCAATGGGCATTATCAATTTTGAAAGAGGGGACCTAATATTCAAACCCTTACCCGAGATCACTGTACCATGAGACTAGCTAGCTAACTACAAGAACCGAGCGACGATCGTATCGGACGTATTCATAAGGACTCCACCACCATGACATTTTTGTTGGAAAGATTCATACTTCCAGGACACAATACATTAAGCTGTCACTGATCCATGTTGCGATTGCACATGGATCATTGACAGGTTTAATTATTGTCGTAGCTTAATGCATCTATCTTGTCCACCACATGCTTGCCTATTGAATACGGTCTTAACAATAGAGTTCAATTCTTTCCGTTATAACATTACGGAATCAATCGATGTATGCTATTGTTAATTTATGGTGAAAGTTGTAATAATGGTTTTACCCCCCATCCCCCAAATTACAGAACATTGATGGAACATCGCCGACCTTGCTGATATATTTATCTCATCATCAGGACTTGTAACTTTGTATCCCGAGTTCCTACATTAGGGCAGAGTTGCGGTTTGACTGTTGAAACCGATCTACGGCCCAGGTATGGTTTACCTTCTTAATATTTAGTTCTAAGTTAAATAACTTAATTTGATGGCGTCCTGCACATTTACACCTTTTTCCTCTTTAGCGGTGTACCATCTACGATGATCTCTCTCTCACCTTCTCTCTCTCTCTCCTCTCCCGCTCTCTCTTTCTGTCTCTCTCTTACTGACGTTGATAACGTGCGCATACAAGTATGTAGTTGAATTTTTTTGGGCTAGATTACATATTCTGACATGTTGGGTTTCTGTAAGAAAACCTAAGCTAGCTTTAAGGGGTGGTTGGTGCAACGAGAGATGTCTTTGCTAAGAAATGCCTAAATGATAACAAAAGGCGATTTTTCATTTCCTAATTTCAATATAACATAGGCTGAACTACATTGTTCTTTGCCCTATCATCCCAGTTTTTGAAAATACTTTCACAATTTTTGTACCACAAAATATATTCCTTTTTTCTGCTTAATCTTTTCACATGGGATATTTACAGAAAGCTTTGCACTTAGTGCAAAAAACCCCCATCAGAATGTTCACATTTTTGGGACACAGTTCTGTTATGTGCAAATCCCCGTCACTTTAAAATGTATATAATTTGGTTAGATATCAATGTAAAATTTGTTTAAGCGTCCCACTCTCGGTAAATTTCCTTTGTTTATATTGTTTTTTGTGACTTAAAATGTCCATATCTCAGAATTACCAAAATGTTTGTTAGACTTTTTAGTGACATAACTAATGCTCATAAAACCTTATCATTTTGGTAATATTGGTTTTAGAATCTGGCTTTCAAGGCGATTGCGTCCCACGGTTAAAAAAAGTAAGGTTGCATTCTTTCAGTTCGCGGATATGACTTGTTTGATGAACTTGGTTTAATAACTGGTCCGTTCATGATCCTGAAACTCAGATCGTATCTCTACTGCATACTATAATTATATATGTCACGCCTGAGTGACCAATTTGTCCAAGCACTGTAACTGGTATAAAGGTCTATTATGTCTCCTAAATTCAAACACATAGTGAATTTCACTCTTTTAAGTGCCTATAGGGCCCACTCTGAAAAGATGACAAAATATACCGTGATTCACAATAGCCAGCCATGTTGGTGGAGCAGATAGACTCATTCGGCTTACTACAAACAGTCACTGTCATGACCCTGTGCATCGCTAACATGCTGATTGACAGCTTAATGGTTTGTAGTCCACCCATTGAATTTATGTATCTTGTCCACCAACATGTCTGTTGTCTGACTTCATATTGAATACGGTCTTTCACACCTTTCAAAGAGTACTGTTTTGGTCAAATTTACTCTTGATAATTTATATCAAATGAAAATAAATGATACCTTTTTGTCAATTTCAAGATTTGAACCAAAAGTATTCTTATCAAAGTATAATTTCACTCTTTTTGGAGTGGGCCCTGGTAGTCACTCTAAAGAGTTGAAATTCACTCTTGCATTTAGAGAGTAGGACACGCATAGTGGCGTAAGGCAGGTGTTGGCACTGTCCCTCGCAATCAAAATGAGGGAAATCAGGGACATAAAAGACAACTGATATTCATGTTAAATCACCCTTTTTCGGGACTCTTTTGCTCTGCTACCGGGATATTTTTGGCTTGCAATGGGCATCTGTTCACCTACCGGGTACTTGCCCCCTCCGTAACCGCCAGGGTGGCTACGCGCCTGCATACGCATGAGTTATGTAGGTTTACGCACAGTTTGGGGAACTAGCTTCTGGTTCGGTAAGACTAAGTCTTTGAGGTTTGGCGGCATCATGGGTCGATAACTGAATAGACGTTTAGTGTGTATCCCACCCTGTTTACTTGATTTTGTGGGGGCTGAAAATGGGTCCAGATACTAACCATTATATACACGCTCACCTCAAATTTTTACGCTGTATGGCAATTGAAAGACCACTGACATTTTTTTTTTGTATACCTCTAAATAAATAATTGCATTTTAATTTATTGTCCATTTACTGAGATACTGCATGCAATGCCCATTGAAAATCAACGACTCCGTCATGATAGCCGGATGATCGATTATTCTACTCAGTATCCTAGGATTACTTGTATGTTGATTTTTTTCAATTGTTGTATATAACGAATCTGCATTTTCTTCGGTTCCGGCTTCTGATACTAGAATATGAATTCTGGAATTACCTACCTTGAAAAGAGGTGCTTAAATCTGTCAGCAGTGTTGATACCACTGGTAATTTCAGCAACCATTCTGCTCATCCATATCTGTTCTGTCTTCGTTATAGATTTGCTATCGATATACTACCCAAGGAAGCAAACTCAAAATGACAAACACTTGAAAAGCTACAGTGTGCGCGTCACTTTCCGAAAGCGCTAATTATTGGAGTTAAGAAATGTGAAACTTACACCCTACAGTCTTTTCTAGACCTCCAACCCTCAGAATAGAGACGGTAGCTGGTCTTCCTTCTCATCAAGTACTTCAGTGAAAGAATGGAAAACAAACCATGCCTATGTCTACACCTAACCAATAACATTTCCCGATTCTCCCAGTATATATCGATGTACCAAAAAGGCTATCGTATATAAGTCATACTTTAACTTCTGAAGTTACTTCATTTTGATACTACGGGATCCGGTACAGAGAGCTCTGTCTGAATTACGCTCATGTGACAGAGATTTTGGGAAAGCAGCATGTACCACTATCAACTGCTACATGTGATTATAGACATGATAATGGGAGAAGGCCTCCACGTAATTTCACAGTGTTTCAGGGGTTACGAAATGCTGCAAACTTTTGAAGAAACTATTGTTCAAACCAATGCAACACTCAACACGACCCATACGTTGATCAAGAAGAGGGATTACATCACGTACATTAAACGTCGTTTCGAGGAATTGATAGTCGAAAAGTCCTTGTTCTTGAGGAGCAGGTTCAAAAGAATTCCGTCCACTGTTAACAATGAGAAGGTTAGCATTTCTTGGACTTGCTGATTTTTTTGAAGAAGCGCATTTCTATTTTGACTCTAGTAAGGGTTTTTATTGTCCCATGTCAAAGATCTACCCGATCATCGTTTGCATGGAGCAGCACGGGGGGCCCCCGCACACCTCCGAAAATAAATCCAAACTTATGCAGCAGATGTATGGTTTTCTCAAACCCTATATCATGAACTACCAGTTATTTGAATAGGACGTGTTTCCTTTGGATTGACTAATAATATTAATTCGAATACATTCAAATTCAAGCTGTCAAGTTCCGGAATGTTTCTGCTTGACTTTGAACATCGACCCGACTGAGCTCTTCCACACACGCCACAATCCACTCACGCCATAAACTGTGATTATGGAAACGCGTGTAATATAAAATGTTGTTTTAAACAGAACACATTAATTTCAATTACATTATGCCGGTTTCGTAAAAATAAACTATTTGACTATAATTCGAATTATCTAATTAATTTATTTTAAATATAGTAAACTCAATATTGTAACAAAATTCATCGTTATAAACATGTTAACCATATGGTTACCACTGGTTCGAGTCTAACTAGCTGCTGTTTTCATATGTCCAAGACTACTCATGAATCATTCAAAAAAAGCTGTAAAAAAGACACTAATTTAAATAAATTAGTTTTTCAAATGGCTACTACAGATGATATGTGGATTTGATAAAGAAAAGACTAGACGAGTCGGTAAGCATTTTGTGCCTACAAGGTTGTAAAATCAGGACAACGTCTTAAACCACCATGAACCAATTTACAGACCATTTAGGTGGGCAAGAATGACAAAGAGCAGTAAAGTAATGCTCGTAGACGGAATTAAAGGTCCTCAGTTGAAGCTCTCAAAAAGCCAAATACGACGATACATTGCTATTTACCAATCCCATGGACTATGAAGACTTTGAAACTCAACCTTCTTTGCTAGCATCCCAAGGTTGAGTCAGAAGACGATCATAAAACTTCCCTTTGCAGAAAGATCATGTAATTTTACTAGAAAATTTTATGTCATTACTGCCTCCGTAGATTGTAAGATTAAGTAGTACTAAAGACTCTAACGGTGCATCCTAACAAGGCCTGTGGTCAAGACGGTTTCCATGTAATTGTGATGATGAATGTGATGTTCGTCTAAGTATTATCTTTCAAGTCTTTCAATACAGCAATGGGTGCCACAAAATTGAGCTCTTCAATAGGCTCCAGAATTGAGTGCAAACAAACCGGATTCTTTGACCTGCCAATTAGTGAAGATCTTAGAGAAAATTATTTAATGGTGAAGTTTTGGACTTGTTTCCTAAGGGTGCATTTTCTTGATTATGCACCTTTCTGAATTATTTTGGTCCGCTAGATATCGCGGAAGAAAAGCTTATTCCCAAAATTTTCAGTTGATACAAATCTTGCATTTTCGTGTTTAGAGTCACAGGCCTACTGTACCGTAATTATTTTCTGTCCCATTTACAAGACTTTGCAGAGTAAAAGATTGGGTACACATGCATTACTAAGGCAAATAGACGGCCTCGACTATACCCCTTTCCGAGGTTACAGGGTCGCCCCGTATATAATCTTGGGTTGACTCCCCCCACCCACCCCGAGCCTTACTGAGTGCCCATACAAACTCTTACACATGGATCATATAAAAAATGATCTACAAAAATCTAGGCCTAACCCCCCCGGGCCTTAGCAAGGCGCCCATGCAAACCCCCCCCCCTCACCCACCACCACCACCACCCACATCAGGGCCTTATGCCGGTATGAAAATGGTCTCAGAAATCAATGTTCATACCATAATTATGTCTACGAATCACTCCTCGCCTACGAATTACTACCGTTCACCACACACGGATCTCATCTCCCATAATAAAATTATTACCTTCCACACATCGCTCACAGCGAGGCGGAGTCTCGGGTCTTGTTCTTTTCTTATTTTAATACAATCTGATTGGTCCTACCACCCCCTTAATTGATAGAGCGTGTCCTAGCGGTTAGGGTGCTTGCCTGCTGGCGCAAATTTTTACCATCAAAATTCCACGCGTTTCGAATCCCGTGGGGTCGTGGCACTTTCTGGGAGTTATTCGGGACTATCAATTCCGGATCTGATCTGTATACCAGCTACTTGATTACATAACCTAATACCGCTCTCCGCCATGGTTCACTTGGAATGGGCAAATGGATCCAGGAAAGCTCCCGTCCTTCGGAGGGGACGTAAGAGCCGGTCGTCCCGTGTACAGAAGAGTCACAACTATGGCACGCTCACGTATCAAATCATGGGCGAGTTTTCCCGCGCACGGCCGAGTTTCACGCGCTGAGTATCGAGTTTTCCTCGCCATATGTGTCCGAGTGTGCAAGCGTTATTGTCGATTTTATAACAATACACAGCGCTATCTGTCCAGTTTGCACCCTCTATACAAATCGAGTTTGTGCTCTCTATAGAGTGAGTTTGACATAAATCATGATCCCTTTTCTCATTCCAACAAAAAAAAAATCAATTGCCGAGTTTCAAAATCTCGACCTGATTTTTTCTCAACATGAGGAAAACTTCGACAGGATTTTTTTCTGGACACTGAGGAAAACTGGACATGATTTATGTCAAACTCACCATATAGAGAGCAAAACTCGATGTATAGAGGGCAAACTGGACAACGCTGTAAACTCGACATATAACGCTGCACACTCGACATGAGCAAACTCGAGTTTGCTCATGTTGAGAAAAAAAATCATGTCGAGTTTGCTCATGTTGAGAAAAAAAATCATGTCGAGTTTGCTCATGTTGAGAAAAAAAATCATGTCCAGTTTGCACATGTTGAAAAAAAATCATGTCCATTTTTTTAAAACTCGGCATGATTTATTCTGGACATGATTTATTCTGGACATGATTTATGAAACTCGGCACATAGAGTTCAAACTGGGTAGGCAGTGCTGTAAACGCGACATATTGCTAGGAGTTGGCAAATAAACACTTTTTCTTCAAATCTCTATTTAAACGAGTGGATTCTATGGCCATTTTGGCTGCTGAAAACGATTCTAACAAGCATTTTCATATCAAATGAATTTTGATGGTGGTTCCATAAATTTTTAATTTTGCATGTAAAGTCATGGAGAATTTTTGCAATTTTAGACATAACTTCAAAAAGCAATGTTCTTCTCAACCTATTTTGTCAGAAACTCACACACAGATGCTTCTGTATATTCTATACAGAAGCATCTAATAATATAATAATATTGTGTTGAATTGCAACAGGCTTCAATTTTACAAAAATGGTATTGTAGGGTGCAAAGCAGTAAATAGAATAGCCTTTCAATCAGTAGAATTACCAAAGAACATGAGACACACCATTGTATCATTGTTGTGAAAGGCTCAATACAAGTATAATTGATTTTATGTTATACAAAAGAGTTTACTGAAGCATGCCAGCCAGTTTTGCAATGAACTTTCTTATGTCCTTTTGTAAGTCTACTGGCTCATTGGCTATTCTATTCATGGCTTTGCACCCAATAATACATTTTCATTAAAATTGAATCCCTTCGCAACTCAGAAAAATATTATTATATTTTTCCTTTGCCAATATTTATAGAATATACGAAGGCATCTGTGTGGGAGTTTCTGACAAAATAGGTTGAGAATAACATTGTTTTTTGAAGTAATGTCTAAAATTGCAAAAATTCCCCATTGACTTTACATGCAAAATTTAAAATCCATGGAACCACCATCAAAATTCATTTAATATGAAAATGCTTATCAGATTCATTCTTTGGCAGCCAAAATGGCCAAAGAATCTACTCGTTTTGAAGAAAAAGTGGTCATATGCCCACCCCTAATATAGCGGGGTAAACTCGATATACAGCGCATGAAACTCGACATGCGAGGGAAAACTCGCCATGATTTGATACGTGGAGCGTGCCATGGGCCATTCTTCAAAAAAGTAAACCTTTTTGATAAAAAAATAAGTTAATGGTATTGCAAATTTCTTTACATTATCATGTTAACCATCCTTCCAAATTTCCTGCATGATATTTTTAAACAATATGTTCAACTCAAACACTCTCATTTGCATAAATAATTTGTTTAATATTTTTGGGATAAAAAGTACGAGATTATTACACCATTTTGCTTGTTTAGTTTTGATAATGAATAGCGTTCATGTCTGTTTGAAATACTGCCTAAGTATTACGTGGACTTCCAATTTTTAAAACCAAATTATGTTGAAAAATTAACACCTTATAGGAAATAGACAAGTAATTAACAAAGAAGTAATTGACTTTGGCATGTACACAAGTGTGACCAAAGAGACACAGAAGTTTTATTACTAGAAACCACTGTCTCTCAGTATGTTGAGATTTCATGTCAAAGGCCATTTATATGTACCTTCTTTTATACAAAATAAAATGGTTTAGATCCTTCTCCTTTCAAAAGTTATTGATGTGCAATTACTGTCACACACGTGACCGGCACACACACCATTTTTAGTATTGAAGGACTACATTTCTGGCCATATTGAAGAAGGTAGCGTCTCTTTTTTATTATCAGGTTAAATATGAATATGAATCAGTTTAAACAAGAACACAATTATTTATAATAAGAACCTAGTTAAACTTGATTTCCATGT
This sequence comes from Ophioderma brevispina, assembly GCA_023653785.1. NCBI lineage: Eukaryota > Metazoa > Echinodermata > Ophiuroidea > Amphilepidida > Ophiodermatidae > Ophioderma > Ophioderma brevispina. Next base: position 19,728 of record JAMKCH010000916.1, on the reverse strand, counting down.
GTCTTTTGAGAGTGTGAGGTTAAGTTGCCAACTTTACAACTTGCACTATTTCAACACAGAAATCTGATTATACTAGGGGTAGCATTGCTCTTTGCAAAGTTTTACTAATGACATTGTACTGAAAGTGCTTGAAATAGTTAGCATATGGAAATACACAAGATTTTAATTACAACTTCTTTTTTGAAGCACATTAACATGGTCACCATTTTGTGTTATAATAGTCAATGAGATGTCACCACGTAACCACCAATGTCCACTAGACACGTGACCGGACTTAGTGATATAAATTTTGTTAATTACCAGTAAAGTTTGCTTGTTACTTTTAATTACCAACCATTGTTTGTAATGACAAAGTACCATGCCTTCTGAATAAATGTAAGAATGTGAGTACTTAAATAATCACAGAATTTTGCTGTGATTTAAATCTAAAAACCCATTTTTGTCTGAGCTCACAAAACGGGCTGAGCTTTATTTGCCTCTCCATGACAATACATCATCTGGCGAAAGTGGAACGTTATTTTGGTTAGAACTTGGTCTAACGGTTTATCATTATACAATAACTCCTAACAATGGTGTTATATTGCAAACAGCATTGGGATTGAAAATCAAACAAACGTCACAGTCACGGTCACAAACGTGACCGAAGAATGGCCCCCATACACAACTGTACATGTACATCGCAGTCAGTGTCGAATAAGAGTAGGGTGTAAACCCCTGACTGTTCCCAATCCGCCCAGCCTCAAATAGCGGGCCACGTTAGGAGCGTCCGTATCATAGATACACGCGGCCCCGGATCAGCACACTAGCTGAATAACGAGCAAACCCACTTACGTAACTGTCCAGTACAAATGACACCTAATAGCTCGTACTTATTGGGCAACAACGTCGCCCGTACATGTCAGTAAGGAATAGAGCGTCTTTGATTGGCCAAATATATTCAAATAACTCATAAACGCCCATATATGGAAAGCAACCCTCCGCGAAGAAATTTCGCAATCACGAAAAAAATTCTTGAAATACATAAAAACCGGCAGTACAATCTGTACAAGGTAGTCCATCTAGAAGGACCCTCGTTCTCCCACTGACCGAGCCACCGAGCGCTCCGCGCTCGGTGGCTAAGTCACAGGGCCTGGGGGGATGGACACAGAGAGGAACGAGGGTCCTTCTGGATGGACTAGTACAAGGCTGTCTGACCGAGCAGGTGAGTTAAACCGCAGACACCTGTTTTGGAATCCGGATACTAAAAATAATCATGGCTATACAATGCGTTTGGTAAAAATTACTATTGTTTTACGGTTGTTCGCTGGCGATATAATTCAGATTCAGACTGCCTTGAACAAGTCCAACGGTTCATATGATATAAAAATCTCAATGTTTTGGGGCAATTCGTGGGGATGAGGCTGTAGATCACGAAATGACCCTTTAACAAACTCCTGCGAGCAGCATGGTTTTTCAAAAGCAATGCTCGTGTGTTATATAACTTTTCGAATGATTTAATGGTTGGACCAGTGCATATGATGTCGATGCTAGTTATCTTGATTTAGTAAAGTATTCCATACTGTGCCCCTTAAGCGTCTGATCTACAACTTGCATCGTCTGGGTATTCGTGGCCAAGATTTTTCATTGATTAAGAGTTTCCTAACAAATTTTGTTAAGAAAGGGCGTGTTGCCATGGAAGAAGGTTACTAACGCGGTTCCACAAGGCTCAATATTAGGACCATTGTTATTTCTACTGTATGTGAAAGATGTATCAGATTTCGTTTCATCTACTGGCAAAATATCTACTCTACTCACCTGCTGTCTGTTCCAAGTTATGGTTGCTTGAACGTAAAACACCAAAATGAGTCGTGCTTCACATCAGATCAGCCCTGAAATATAGTTATTCTTTAAATTGGGGTCTACTTGCAAGAAGTTGATAGCCAACCAGACCTTGGTGTTACAGTATAGTAACAACCTTTCCTCGTCAAGACACGTCTAAGAAATTGTGATGAAAGCTCATCAGAAGATTGCCATGTTCAGAAGGTATTTTACAGGATTTAACGAAGGCAATATTTCTAATCATTATAAGTCTCTTATCCATCCAGTATGCGTATTCTGTTTGGAGTCCACATGCCAAAGGAAATATAACTATTTTAGAGAAGTTGCAGAAGAAGTGTTTTCGTTTATGCAAAGTAGATATTAAGATGGAATCACTTCAGGACAGGAGGACTGAAACTAAACATGTTAATACTTACATTAATGGATTGTATAGGACTCCAGTAAAAAAGTTTTTCTACCTCTCCACATAACCCAGAGGTCCATTGGTCCATTCTCGAGCGGTAAAGAATGTCCTGAATTCCTCCTTGACTTCAAAGTATCGCACACTTGACCACTCAAGTTTCAAATTAAATTCTCAAGTGCCATTAAGGTAAATCCAGGCGGTGCGGCCAAGCCTCATCGTTTATAGCAACTCACAAAGACAAAATGTCAACAGAAATTACAGAATAGAGAGTGCAAACCACAAACCAATTTGGGTGTTTTGATGTGGGTCCTGTCATGTGTGTTTTCCCCATGACCCATATATCACCTCGTCCTCGTTCGTTATTCATACAAAAAATTCAGAAATAACCCTTCTAATAGAGTTGATTCTTCAATCCAACTGTTTGGTATAAGAAAAATGCCGTGACAACCTATAAAAATTCAGATTTTTTCGTGAAGATTTCGCTCTTACGTGTTTAAACCATGGCGACGTTTTGAAATTGGGATTTCTTGGCCGCCCTCCCTGGTATAACAGTACATTTTGAAGAGCGCCCCCCATGTTCAACATTTGAATATTTTTTGGAACCGTAATTTGGAATTGTCTAGGAACTACATCTGCCAACGAGAACTAAAAATTGTATTTATCATAAAAAAGAGACTTTGGCAATTAGATTGGATCCCAGATTTACTGAGTTGGAAATGCTAAGCTTTTGTCCTTCCATGAAATGAATATTGCACACCTCAAGAAACTGACCCTCTAACTTGACTTGCCACCAAAAAACACACGAATAGAATGAGCGGAGACAAGTACATGGCGCTATTTCCCGGCTCTTTCATATTTGAAGGCCATTTCCAACCCGTTGAATTATTATCGGAGATCTCCGATATTATTCTAATTACAAGAACTCCTTCTAGCGACACTGAAAATTTTCGAGCACATTAAACTATTCACAGGTATAGTTTACTAGCCCGTTTACCAATGAAACCGTGTAAAAATCTCAAAAAAGTTTTAAAAATTGGGGGCGCTCTTCAAAAGATGTGCTATTATTGCTTTAATACACATATCTTGTCCTTGCAAACTCCGGCCGGGAATGAACATTTATCCTCAGCTACTACAACCAAAGACTTCGATTTTCTGTTACACCAATTTAGATATACACTTTCCCTTAGAACTTTATAACTCTCCATCTTAACTATAATTATGCGGGAGCCGCTAGCTGGTGAACGGGAGCCTCCTGACTGGAGCGATCACTGAAACAGCAGCGATCACTGATACTCTGACCGGGTACTCTGACACACTCAAACTCCCGTAAGAAATTACCAAAGTCGCAACATTCTTAACACCTTATAACTAAGTCCTTTTCTAGTAGTCATATTCTGTAGCCCACGTAGTTAAAATTTCCTAAGGAACTGAATATTTAATCCGTATAACTTTCTGTAGCATTATTAATCCATCTTCCTCAAAACTACTCCCGTATTCATATTTCCCCGTAGTTTCCGTCATCACAGAACCAAATCGAAATAACAATATAACTGACGTGTTCTGACCAATTTAACCCTGTGTCGTGTTTTCATTTTCTAATACTACAATGTTACTATTTTTTTTATTTTTTTTATTTTTTTTATTTTTTTTATTTTTTTTATCTCAAAAGTACTCCCCATGTGCTAACCCGTATAGTTCCTGTTATAGCCACATTTTTTCTCACAACTCCTCAAACTCCCATATGACGTTCCCGTCAACCTGCAGTTTATAACTCTCCTCTGGCTTCCTCCTTCCAGTTTTTTTCTTTTTCTCTGTATCCCTCAACATTTCCTCCTCTACAAATTACGTTTTCTCTCTCATTCCGTCTCCCTCAACCATCTCTCTCTCTCTTTCTCTATGACCATCTATCTCCCCCTCTCTCTCACTCTCTCTATTTGCCTCAACATTTCCCCCCTCTATAGCTACAAAGACCCTTACCAATTATATTTTTACCATTTCTCTCGTCTTTCTTTTCTTTTATTCCTTCTCTGCTTTTTGACCGGTTTGTTTTTTTCACTTCTATTCCTTTTTTCTTTCTTTTTCTCCCATCTGGTTTCCCCCTCTCTCTCCTTCTCTCAATATTCTGTCCATTATTCTTTCTCTTGTTTTTCTCCCTCTTCTCTCTCTTTCTGTATGACCATCTCCCCTCTCTCTTTCTATATCCCTCAACATTTCCCCTCTACAAATTACGTTTTCTCATTTCGTCTCTCTTGACCACCTCTCCCTCTCCCCTTTCTCCCTATATGCCTCTTTTTTTCTCTCTCTCTTTCTCTTTCAACATGTCCCCTCTACAAATTAGGCCTACGTTTCTGTCTCATTTGGTCTCGCTCTCTCTCTCTCTCTCCCACCTATTTTTCTTTCTCCCACTCTACTCTTTCTCCTTCCCAACTCCCCCTCTCTCTTCTATCTCTCCCCTCTCCCACTCTTTCTCAGTCGGCCTCTCTCTCTAACCGTTCTCTTCCAGTGGCGTACCAACGGGATGCGTAACACAGGCGTACAGACGATCACGCGAATCATATGTGCGCGCCGTGACATGCATGACGATGCGTTCACGCCGTGGTAATGTGCGACCTGTGCGATCACCATGGAGTAACTATTGCATAACATATCGATCGTTGGCAAATCAGCAAGTGTTTGAGTAAATTACGCAAGGCGCGCTGTGAAAGCAAAGTTATGATTAGGCAAGGACTGCCGGTGCTACGCTGGAAAAAGGAGGAAACGCAATAAAATTCCCAATCCGATGGCGCTCCCCATGCAAAGTTGCGTTTTAATAATATAGATACTTGATCCCGGATTTGGTACTTTAATAGAATCATATAACCTTGAACTGTAGTACTGGCCAATGTGGCCAATGGGACTTCTTAGATATCATCCCTATAAAATAGAGACTTCTCTACACTTGCTAATTATTCTAGCAAAATTCTCCACTATTCCGAACATTTTAAATTTTTGTCTAGAGCTTTCTCCTAACTCTATTACCCCTAACAAAATATTATTTGACTCCTCTCATGTTATAACTATACTCTAAATTGGAAAAGGAACGTCAATTCTTCACACTCCCGCATCTTTGTGAATAGAACTTCAGGTAAAGGTAGGTTTTTATGTATCTTTAATTATTTTACATCTTACATTTTTGCTAGAATGTCCAAATAACTTTAACAACTACGAATACAATAAATATGCACACGTTATGTTCCAATGACAACTTGTCAATTATTGGAACTTAATACCATGTACAATTCGTCTGCAGCTTTTCTACTTATATATATGTTAGCTAACTTCCAGAACAGCCTGAGGTACAAATACCTGATGAAAGCCTTATAATTACACAATGCATATTGCCTTTTCACAAATGACATCGAACTCTCGGAGGCAAACTAAACCTTGATAGTTTTATCTTGTGTACATTTTATACTTTGGTACAAACTTGAGGAATTTACATTCGTGACAAATCTTCAGCAATCCCGTTGGGCATGTCACTGCGATCGATGCAGCAACTCAAAACAATATGGCTACAGATCAAGAGACCAGAGGGTACGTCCCTTCTTGCCTTCTTTCACCTCATTCAACCTCATTCAGTGGCTCGTCACCTGTCACAATTATTATTGTAAACTTCCTACCTAACAAGTGTCTTTGATTCATAAAGCCGGGGATACCAATCAACCTGAAAACTTCCGTATGATATCTCTGACATCTTGTGTCGGAAAACTCTTCCATCAAATTCTTTCAGATCGGATATCAGTATATCTTATTGGTAATAATTTGCTCGATTCTAGTACTCAAAAGGCATTCCTAAAGGGCATCAATGGATGCATCGAACACACAATGGTTATGGAGGAACTATTAAGTCATGCAAAATTGAAAAAGAAAACTATCCATATTATTTATTTTGATCTCGCTGATGCTTTCGGCTCAGTTGAGCATAATTGATCCACTTTACCTACAGAGAAACCAAATACCCGATCCAGTTTGCACTTATATTAAACATCTTTATTCTCAACTCGAAGGTAAAGTAAGGGGCCCCACCTGGACAACTGCGCCGTTTAAGTTTAAACGTGGTGTATTCAAGGGGGACCCCTTATCTCCCATTATCTTTTTGCTTGTTTTTAATCCGATCATCCAGTGTCTGAAAAATCAAGAAAGCCTGCACGGGTACAACATGGAGGGAGAGAAATACATCACCCTTCTATTTGCAGACGATTTCTATTTGATCACTGGTGACAAGCGCAAGCCTCAAATGATAATGAATGAACCACCAATTACTAAATCGAGAATCTTCACATAAAACCATCGAAATGTAAATCTAGTCATCTGCAGTGGTAAACCAAACGTGTGTCAATTCAAAATCGGTGACAAATATTTTGGAAACCAGAAAGGAGGCCCAGAAAAGTTTGTAGGGAAGTTATATATTACCCATGGTTGTAAAACAAAGGACACGTTGAGATCATTCAAAATAAGATTACTGAACATGGAATAATATCACAAAAGCCTGTAAAGGACGAATTTAAACTTGAGTGTATATTCAATATTCTCTTCCTGCCGTACGTTATTTGTTATTGTCCATGACTATCGCGACACTCATGATGTGATTTGACCACCTTCACACTAATGCTATAAAATCTGGCTTGGAGTTGGCAAATTCGGTTCAACACCAGCTGTTCTCTACAGACCATTGGTCTGTCCCTCACAAGGCTTTCCGATATTTATCTCGAAACGAATACCTATCTTATGTTAGATGTCTGCGTGAAAGCCGACGAAAGAGTAATCACGCTCCCAATGTAGGATCAATCGTGAGTCAATTGGAAGCAAAAAATAAGTCTTTCGGGAGTAAGCGCTGTTTTTGCCAACCTGGTCAAGATTCAACTGAGCAAGTTGAAACCTAAGTGGAGTTGGTTTAAAGAAAAATTAAAAAAGAACGTAAATGTGAATAACAAGTGGCTAAATTACATCCAAACCCCCTTGTTGCACAGGGCAATATGCTGAAACTCATTGAGGCCGAGAAGAGTGACCTTACTTGGCATCTATGATATTCTAATTTACCAAAAGGGGACTTTTAGTTTGCAGGTAAATCTTGCATGATTTCCTGCCACGTTTACCAACCTTCGCAAACTTGGGGCAAAAAGAGGTTTAATGCAATGCAAGTTATGTCAAAATACTCAAAACTCTCCTTAATGTTTTGAATAATTGTTCAGTGTCTCTCCAAAAAGGCAGGTATTCATACCTGGCGGCACAATAGCATCCTTATGCATATCACCAATGCTTGTCAAGGCTGTCAAAGACCAATTGCAGTATTTGCGACTTCCAGGATACACACTAAACGGTGGCACTCTTCCACCAAATATCCTGCCTACTGCTCAAAATACCCCGATCTTATCATCTTGACAACCAAAGCAAAGGTCCATTCACATATTAGAGCTTACGGTTCCTCTAGAAACGAACATCCAAACGCCATGAGTGTAAATCTTGTAAAATATCAAAATCTTCAGTCTGATATTCTCCAAAAAGGCTTTTAAAATGCTTCTGAATGGTTTTGAATGTTTTTTTTTTTTTTTTTTTTTTTTTTTTTTTTTTTTTTTTTTTTTGAGCCAGAGGTCTTGTAACAATTGAGAACGTGGAGAGACTAAGTGCTGCTTTCAAATTTGAGGGCGTCAAGTTTTCTAAGTTGCTAGTTCAGGAGATAAGTAAGATCGCCCTCATAAGTACCTTTACTATCGGGAACGCGCGCAATGAACCTCAATGGGACGCGGCTCCTTATCTTAAAATATAGTTGATGCTCTGTCTCCGGTCGTCTCTCCAAGAACTTGATTGTTGGGTTATATAATGGTTCGTATAGTTTTTAGGTTAATCTGTATGTATATTTTATTGTGTCCTGTCTTGCCAATTATTGGCCGTCCTTGGCCTGATTGATGGCCTGCTAATTCAGACTTTCAGCGTGTCCTGGAGGATTTGTACATTATTTATTAATTTTGATGTATTTTAATGATGTTAATAAAGAATGATTGAACTCAGTGCTGGCTCTCAATGGCCCATTCATTGACAAACGAGCCTGCAAACACTCTTTTCTATAGTTGCATCGTTTTGCTCTCTTGGTTTGCACTTGCCCACTAATGTAAAGCACAGGATGGTCCGTTCCATCATGACCTAACTGCGCACTGCTTACTTATTGTCGTGGAACATATCTGGAGAACTTAATCAACCAAAATGAACAAACAAATTCAGGGTAAGATGCTCTATTACCCATTCTTTATGATGAAATAAAATCCACAGCTATCAAATTACAGAAAGTGGAAAAAAATCACTTTCATTTGGGTAAAATTTTTATGGGTCACACTGTATAGGCCTATAAACTTATAACATAAACCTCCATTCCACCATTATGCAAACTTAAATTCAGATGGATAACAGTGGAAACTACTTCTTCTTGCAGTTGGACGCCATAATGAATATGCAAAAACTTATACATGTTAATTTATAAGATTAATTATTAATTTTTATTTAAGTCATGAAAACTGCATATTTGAACAGGCTGAATAGGCAAGTGTAATACGACATCCTGACCGCACCCAATCATAAACGCAATGCATCGGCCAAGCGCGCATGTTTTGCGGTCGCAAAGCAACCCAGATATAGAAACACTGTTCTCAAAATGGAAAGGAGGCTATTGTAACCGAAAGGGGTTTTATTCTGTGTGTGATATGATTGGATACATTCCTGAAAATTTGCTGTATTAATATGAGATGATGTAAATTGAATTTTCAAGGGACAAAAAAATGGCAAAGTAACGGCCAAGTTCAGGAAAATGGTAAAAAAAAAAAAAAAAACATACCTTCTAGACCTCAACTGGAGGGAATGTGTTTTTCACACATTTTACAATGAATGAGATTAAATGCATAACAACCACAGCTAACTGTGGTCAATGACTAAATATGGCAGGCACGGGTGGAAGGTCGTGTGTTGTCAGGGATGTTTGTAGCTGTATGTGTCAACACATTTGCCCATATGGAAAAATAGGGGTTAGACTTGCGCCGAGATCCAAGTCCATTCTATTATTAGCACATCTCTGCATTACACATTGTTATGGGTGTTATTAATTACACATGACAGAGGGCTTGCGCAGTCTGGAAGCAATTACTGCTTAAAGCCCATGGTATTATCGATGGTCAGGTAGCGGTAGTCCCATATCAGGCTCAGCATTGTCCAGCAAATACTAACAGCTAACAGCATGAGATGTGGATATATATGGACATACCTATGTATTTTGAAGTCTAAATCGACCAAATAATTTAACTTGATTAGAGTATTACTTGAATATTTTTACTTGATTTGCGCTGTTATTTGAAGTAGTTTAATTGGTTGGCTCTAAAAAAAAAAAACCCCCCACTATTTTGAAGAAAACCATTTTATATTCTGGGTGTGTAGTAAACTTTTCTGGTTACACTAGGTGAGAATAGGAAAAATATAAATTATTGTATGTTACTTCTGGAAAGAGGCACTCAATGTTTATGTTTATATTCCCTGGCCTGTGTTAATCATTGATTTATTATTCATCAACTTATTAGAATCAGCCACGACGCAGGATTCCGCGATTCCGAGTATTAGTAATTGAGTGAAAATTCTGAAATCGTATAACAACATGTTTATACCGTAGCGTATTAAATTTAAAAACTATTTAAAATGCGCGAGTAACCGTGGTACGTCCATGGTGTAACATAACTTTTTCTTTCTGGCTGATATTTGTGAATAAGTAACTACTCTTCCAAAGTGTGGACAGGCCCAAAAGATTGAAGACGTGACATTTGATGAAACCCATTAGAGTCCATTATCTTTTCAAGCGTTGTGTAAAATACAAATTTGAATGCAATGGCACAAATCTTATTGAAAATTTCGCTGTCTTTTGCAGCGAGAGAGGAATTCGCTGAGCTAAACGTCTTCACTCCTTTGGATTGGTTGTGTATGTATTCCCAGGTTTGGAAAGTTATTTAAAAAACCTTGGGTTCTCGACCGAGAACATCACAAAACATATTTTATAAAGTATTTTGTTTTTAAAGGAAATCGCCGGATAAGGAATGGAGGACGCCCTCTGTAGTGTTCATGAGACAAGAGAACTGAAACATTCAGGCCTTTTAAAGGGACATGCTCCTAAGTTTAACTTTGCCGGTTTTTAAAAAATCCAAAATGTACATGAATATCCCTAAATAGACGGTTTTTTTTTTTTTTCTGTTAAAATTATAATACAGGCTTCAATGGGTAATTGAAATTTCAAAATAGGAACCCTTTACCCCCAAAAGAAACCACGATGCCGCTTTGCAGGATGTGCGTTAATTATTTAGCAACAGATATATGAGTGGCATTTGGTTCTTGGGGGGGAAAGACTCATTATTGCATTTTTTTTCTGGGGGCCTGAACACTAAATGGAAATGCCATAAAAAACAAAACAACCTCTTACCACCATACCACACCACCTCATATGTGGGTAAGGCATGTAATCTCTCAAGGGCTAGGTCAGAAGCCTTGGCTGGGCACATTTAACAACAGCGACATGCATATCCTGGGTAATCAATAAAAAAAATCCTACTAAGAAAGACAAGGTGATGTATTATTCAATACAATGTGAATGAAAGCTATTGAACTGTGCCATGGGAATTGTGATTTATTAGATCATAGTGCAGCTAGCTGCCATGATATAAATAAAGCGCGGCCATGGGCCATGCTTTATGCGGGCCATTGTGTAGTATTCCAGAGTATGCTTTGTGTGAGACGTATATATTCCAAAATCTCAGTAGCATAAGCTAAATGGTATTTGGGTTTGTGATTAAGGGCGCCCGTGTAGCCTCTTTGTAGCTTTTAAAGGACAAAAGGCATGTATAGACGTCCTTTACAAGCTCCATAACAAAAGGGGACAGTATGCACATCTTCTTTTTTCTTCATTTAAGTATAAATGGTCATTGGAATGAGGAATACTCTAGCTTGCTTTTCCAGAGAGCATGCCCAGAAGTTTCTCAGACTTTTCTCATTTTTCTTGATACAAGGGATTTTGGGGATAAAAAACACATGCGTACATGTTAAAAGTCGTTGTAAAACACCAAAACAAAATTGATGGTGTGAAATATAACCTATAGATTATAGAGGCCTCCTTTTCCCTTATCCGGCGATGTCCTCTCAAATCGCTTGCTGATTGGAAAAGCCAGGTTTTCAAAAACGCTGCCCAATTGGAAAAAAAAAACGGTTTATGATTCGAACAGGTATGTTTTTAGATTATAACTCTTAAACATTATGCTGTAGATAGTACAAACCTTTTTGGAATCCTTTTTTTTTTTTTTTTGAAAAAAAAACAGGTTTACGATTGAAAATTATTTTTTAATTGGCTTTTCATCAAAAAAGATTGGTTCAAGTTATTTATCGGTCGAAAAATCATGTTTTTAAACACTTTTTTGTGGTCGCCTGCCTGACAGCAGGAAGACAAATAGGATCACTTTGTCCACTGTGGTTGTTGATGTTGTTGTTTTGTTGTCTTTTGGGGTGTCTGTTGATGTCTGTGTGAAAAAGGGTAAACATTGCCTGTAATATCCACATCTTTGGATGGATTTGAAACCAAACTGAGTCATAGGTGAAGCATGGGATCCTCATTTGTGATGAGGTCAAAGGTCACATACCAGGTTCAAAGGTCATGTAAGCTCAAGTGAGATAGGATGAAAATGTAAAATTGACCTCATTTGAAAGTGAAGTTCAATTGCAACCAAACTGGTTATGGAGTTATATGCAAAACCCTCATGTGTGTATGAGGTCCAAGGTCACAGATTTCAAGGTCAAGGTCATGCTGGGCTATTCATTCACTAACCGCGATGGCAGGCGACACAAGCGGTCAGAGGACCAATGTATTTTTTATCGAAAAGGCCAGGTTTGTTACAAACCGAGAGTATCAAAATTAATTGGCGTTTGAAATTCCATATTTTTATGCAGCCATGTCATGTTTTCGCCGAAAAAAAAACATTTTTTGGCATTATTCTTGTCATATTATCACCAAATAATCTCTAAATATCCATTAATAACCAAAACATCACCAAATTCCTGATGTATCTATTTTTTTGTATCAAAATTGTATTTCATACCAAAATTGTTTGTTAATTAAGTAAACCTCTGTAAATAAAAATGGTTTCTGCCACAGTACTTTGACAAATTCAATCTTCCACAGTTTACATAGCTACCAATCAAAACATCTCCATTAATCTGATATATATTCATTTCTATTTCGTTACCCTGTTTACAAGAAAGTGGCAAACTCCCCAACACTAGAAAAACAAGTGCGATACTTAATGCCTCTTCATGTGGTCATGCAACTCTTTAAAATCATACGGACCCGACACAGTTTTTTCAAATACTTGTTTTTCAACACTTGTGTGCGCTGGCGATTCTCCGGGAAGATTAATAACTATTCAAAATGCATATCAAGCTATTTAGATTGTTTTGATTTCATAAGGTCCATAGAAGGGTATAGGCATTTTAACGCAAGGGATTTAAAATGATAATAATTTACCCCCATTTGCATTCAGGTTTCTGGAGGACGCTTTACCATTTGATTTTGGGATCTGTAAGTTAAAACCTGCGAGACCCCCTGGTTGGGGAGCAAATATGGCAAATGATCTCATCAATATGCATTAAAATAAATTATTTAAAAGAAGTGCTCAGTCCATTTGTTTGCACTGTTAGATTTTGGTATTAAAAAGATTAATATGTGGTGCTTACCTACCAAAAATATGAACCAAAGGCCTAAGGCCGTACCAGTACATTTCAATGTAAAAATGATTAAAACCATAATAAAGTAAAGTTACACCAAGTCGCTTCGTTTATCCAAATGCATGGTATGGACTGACTTAATGAAAGATGTGAAATGTCAAGTTTAGAACCTCTTTAGCGAGCAGAAGTTCTTCCAAATACAAATTTAAGCTCATTTTGAACAATAGGATGGACATCCTCTATTTTTTCATGGGTATGTCGAAGCCATATTCTACACGTGCGCCATGTGTAACTGTAATGACGAAAATGGGTTAACAGGCCGTTTTTTCGAAGGGTTTTTTTTCCGAAGGGTTTCGTTAATCCGACCTTCTTCGTAAAGGCTCATGTCCGAACGGTTATAGCAAAGGGTCATATAGATAGAGAGGCAAAAACGTTACGTCATTTTAGAAATTATCGTCTCGCATGTTTTGCCCGAACACAAAGAAAACATAGAGTACCAACAATAGAAAAGCAATGGCCTGCCTCCGCTTCTTCCACATACTGTGGGTGCCCGCTTTGCAATACACTAATCGGTAGTGATAACAATTGATGTATGTGTTAGAGGTAGCCAGGTGTAATAATAGTTCACCTGGATCATTGTGATCAGATACTCTTTTTCTCATAATGCAAGGCGCGATTGGTGAAAGATGTATCATTTGAGGAGGTTGTTTAAATCAGGCACGACGAAGTGTCATTTCATTCATTGTTTGGCCATGGGTAGGACAAAAATTGAAACCACCCAATAGCAACACAACATCCAACAACTATGGCAGCTCCACGTATCACTCATGGCGAGTTTTCTCGCGCATGTCGAGTTTCTTGCGCTGTGTATCGAGTTTCCTCGCCATATGTCGAGAGTGCCGCGTTATATGTCGAGTTACAGCGCTATATGTCCAGTTTGACCTCTATTACATCGAGTTTTACGCTCTATTATGGTGAGTTTGACATAAATCTGTCCAGTTTCCCCAAAATCTTGACATGATTTTTTCTCAACATGAGGAAAAACTCGACATGATTTTTGTTGTAGTAGGTGTATACAAATCATGTCGGTTGCTCAGGTTGAGAAAAAAATTTCATGTCGAGTTTGGCATGATTTATCTGGAAATGATTATTCTCTGGACATGATTTATGAAATTCGGCCTTTAGGCCGGTATTCACAAAAGCAGGTTACTTTAACCCAGGGGTAAACAAGGTGTAATCCCACGATCATGGGTTAAATTCATGTATTCTCTATGGGACATTTTACCCAGGTAAAATTAACACGGGTTAAAGTTAACCCGCATTTGTGGACTACCAGCCAAGCGTTCAAAAAATGGATAGGCACAGACGCTTGTAAACTGGACATATAGCGGGTAAAATCGATATACAGCGCATGAAACTCGCCATGAATTGATAAGGTGGAAGGTGCCATAAACAACTGATATTTTGCGGATTGTTTGTATCGAATTGATTATGATGTGTATACAAGCACCCAAACTAATAATGATTCCGTACCAATATTCAAAATGTCAGCGCCCAGACGCACGACTGGTTTTTGAATGGGCTTCACCCCTTGGTTATTAGTAAGATAGTTTGTTATTTGGTTCAGAAAGTCGGTGTTCCGAAAAAGAAATTACGGTCTTTAATCCGAGAGGTTTTAGTCCGAAGGGTCTCTAATCCGAAGGAAGTTTTTTTTTTTGTTCCGCTAGCTTTTTGGTCCAAAACCTTATCGGATCAATCTTCTTCTTCTTCTTGCGTGTGAGGCAGCAGCTAAATATGTTGTAAACGGTGGAGCCAGTTCACTGTTGATTGGTTGGGGTTTGAGAAGTCTATGTCCACCGGTGGACGAAAGGTAGGGCGCTGGCACTCATTGAGAATGTGATCCGCAGTCTGTGATGGAAAACCACATTGGCAGGCTGGCGATGGCCGCAGCCACCATCGGTGCATATTGCTGTTGAAGCGACCGACTCCTGTGCGAATCCAGTTTAAGGTGACCCATTCCTTGCGTGGGAGATTGCTACCAGGTGGTAGTTCTGTCATATGTGTAATAGTGAGTTGATCTGGTCTTGGAGTATCTAGCCAGGTAGTATTCCATGTCTGGGAGATGTTGAATGGGGAGCTGGAGAATTTAGCAGCGTGTCGACAGAAAGGTCGACGAGAGCACAGTCTCTGTCTGCCGAGCTGGTGTGATTCTTTGACAGTGTTAGCAGCAGGTGCTTGTTGTCCAGCAGAGCCTTATTCACTAGTTTGTGCGTGTGGTGTTCTCTTTGAAGCACTGCAGGACCCATCAATGACCCTTCGTGCCAAAAAGCTATCGTAACAAAAAAGCTTTCGGATTAAAGACCCTTCGAATCCAAAACATCTCGGACCAAATGTCATGCGTTCCAATGGTCTGTTTATGATTTTGATTATTTTAATGTGTATGATTTAATTGTTGTGTAGGCCTAGTAAAACCTATCACATGGCTGAAATTACTGTAATCATTATTACTCAACTGTCGCGTAGTAAGTGATTATTGTATGATGAATATAGATATCATGTCATTTGCTTACATTGCTATTTTCATTATTTCAATACAAAACTAGAATTTCGCGGTTCTCGGCTTTCGCTATTCCGGAGGGGTTTGGTTTGGTTCCTTCCGGAACCTTATTCGGGCGTCTTTGGCGATGGAGAGGGGGGGCGTTTGCGAATAACAGTTAAATGCAGATCGATTGCGCCGGTAGGAGTGGGTCTCATTGTTTTTCAGGTAGGGAGGGGCGGCCCGATATTTCCGACACTTGGTGCCTGGGAACTTAATTTGTGTCCCAAAGGTAGGGTCTTAGGAACTGAAATTTTGTGAAATTTGCCGGATTGGGAGCCGAAATTTGGCTAAAATTGAGCTTTTGAGGCAAAAGTTAACCAAAAGGAGACCGTATGAACTGAATTGTAGGCCTACTTCAACCAGAGTCTCGGGTCACAGTAACTATTAAAGATATTATAAATTTTACAATATTATACGGGCATTATGCACAAACAAAATAGGTAAATATTATACAGTATACTCTAAAAGTCAATTTAATTAAAACCTCTTGGAAAGGTGGGTATTCGGTGAGTTATTAAAGAGTGGGATATTGTAGGGATAAAAAAGCACAGATGACCACACCAACCTAGCAAAACAGCTTAAATTTAGACCACTTTTAAATATAAATTATACTTTTACGGTAGGCCTCTGTTGGTAGCATGATGCTGGCGTAAATACTGTTGTAAAATTTACACAAGTACAAGATAAATGGGAACGAAAAAGCAAAGTACATTTTACTTGCTTCTATAGTTTACAATCTTAACCACTCAAATGGATAAGGTATTTACACAAATTAGTGGATGGGTCTCATGGAGCCAACATCAAGGAAATGCATTCCCATTGGAATAATTCGGCAAAAAATCTGCACAGTTTACTATGAGTGAAAGAAAAAAAAGAAAAAATAGTGATCGGTTTGAAATTAGGGTGCCAATTTGTTTAGCTGAAAGTAGCCATTTTTGACGCGTTTATCCACATGATGCACTCTACAGTTAAACATGGCTTTTGAGATTAAAGGCCACTATCACCCGAAAAGAGTCAAAAATATTTGAAATTCTAAGGAATAGCTTAAAGTGAAAGATAAGTCTCTACAATTCTCATAAATTATCTTTTCCAATGAAAAATTGACAGCAAAATGAAGAAACAAAAGCAGGGTTCAAAGATCGAATCTCTCATTCAATTACGTGTTGTAGGACGTGTCCGTGCGCGTGCGGACAGAGTTGACTAAAAAAAATAATCAAATTTTGGCCTTATTACAGTTGCTTTCGTCTTATCACATTTGCCAGGGTTGTTAGGAACACACGACTTGTAACAGGACATGGAAACATCTGATTTAGCGATCACTGATATGCCTTTAAGAATAGACCAAATAATTATATAAACAATAAATTGGGGGCTGGATACTTTTTTGTTATGGTGCCCCTTTCCGGACCATGTATTTCCCCATTCGTTTGTACATGGAAATGAATATCAATCAATCAATCTTATTTGTTCATCATAGAATACAGCAAAAACCAATATGATAAATCATTATGTAAATAATGCAGACAGTGCAAAATTAATCGTTACAAATTAAAAGTAAAGATGATTTAAATAATACATTATGAATCAACCTGGATCAAATTACATGTAATTTTATTATCATTATTTATTTCAGGTTTAAAAACACAGGAAATCGGTGAAATGTGAGTGGCTTTATTAAAGAAGTACATAAATTTCTTTTTAAAATAGGTAAAATTAACTAGTATTAAAAACAATAGAAGGCTATTATTAAACCAAAAGAACACACGTAAATTTCAAATATCACAGTTCATGTACACACACAAACAGACACAATAAAACCCAAATAACCAAAAATTCAGCAAACACACGTTTATAACGTACGCGCACGCCCACGTACTCGCGCAAAGGCCCGAAAGCCCCCCCCCCCGATTTCCACAATGGGCATCTAATACTATCAATTAGGTACCACGCGATAGATTAGAGTTACTCATTTCATTGGCATCAAAGTGAGTACCAACATTCGCAATATGCAAGTAACGACATGACGGCATAAGTTGAGGAAAGTATGAAAATAGGGGTGGGAAACGGCTATTTCGCAATTTTACTGACTAAACAAAAAGTTTTTTGTGAACTTAAAAGGCCATATCTCAAAATGACCAAAATATCAGGTATAGCTTAATTCTCAGCGCACAATTGCAATCTACACGGACATGGTCATCCAATACCTAACCAAATAAGCTAATGTCATGTTTAAGATATCATTTCCAATTTTACAACATTTTCTTGGTTAAACTAACTTTGTCCACAGGAAAAGCAAGTATTATTTTTTTTCTATTAGTTAGAACGTAGGCGTAAAACATGTCAATTAGATCGGACATGCAATAAACAACATGCACGGAAGCCCTTTTGGTGGCTTTAAGTGACCATAAAATGGGAGATGAAAAGGATTTAATGCATTTCACCATATCCACAAAACAGTAGATAAGGTATCAGATTGCGTGTACACATAGTATGTCACCCACTTTGTTACCAATGTTATTGGCATAGCTTGACACAATGTATTATGGGATATTAGTGATTACACGATTCTTTCACACGTTGCCACAATTAGGTGCTAATCTACTAGATTAGATCATGCGATCAATTTCACCATTACCATACGCAGTAGAGAGGTATTTTAAGACTGCATCATGTACAGATATAGTTCGTGCGCCAGGGAAGTAAGATCAGCTTCGCATTATTCCTCGGTCGACCTATTTTGGTACTGTTCGATGAATGTTTTAATCATCTGGGCCATCTCCGTTAAAGTGTTCAGGTGTGGTCTCCAAAATGACGAAATATTCAACATTAAGGAATTCCTGAAAATCATTGAAAATCGTAAACTTTAATTAATATTAGAACACGACCAATGCATGGGTGATCTTAAAAATAGAGTCGATTTTGAGTATATTGCCTAACGTTAACACTTAAGGAACGTATCTGGGTAACGTATACTGTAGGACTTTTTTCTTAGTGTGCCGTCTTGATGAAAATCTGCTTTCACCGGACTTAGTTCTATACGTTATCAGTCTTACCTATACTACAAGCATGGTGGTGTATTCGAATTTATGAATCACGCCATATTGCAAGAGCGTAGCAGGCGGGATGTAACGTATCTTTCGCTGTTGTGAACGTAACAGAGGGATTTCTTTCAATATTAGGGCTGGAAATTGTTGACGTTTGAAACCAGATTTTTAGGCAAAACATGTATAATATAATATTACCCTCTCACGTTTATCACATATTGCGAACATGGTCTCAGTATTTTTAGCAATTTTGTACTCCATTCGAATATCGTAAAAGTATCTGGTCTGCAAATTGGCGACAGCTCTCAGAGAACTCTTGCGAAACTTTAGGAATCCAAGATTATCATGTTTTAAACTAACAAATAATGCATAATAGAGGCTGATAAAAATGATTGCAACTGTGATATTGCGCGCTGGTAACGAACAGGGACAACATTTTAAGAACGGAGATTTGGACTGGCGACATGGCGAAAATCAAGAATTAGCATCTTTAACTTATTGCTTGATACTTTCTCATCCGGTTACAACATCTTGTCCGGATCATTTTGAAACCGTCACTCCTAAGTATAATTTATATCCATAAACATTCATTCGTAAAGGCCAACAAACAAGCTTTAAAACTGTGCACGACTGTGAGCGACACTAAAAACGGACTTTTTGACCACTTTATCGGAGAATGGACCATCTATCAATATCCAAAATCGGCCAAAATCGGCTTTGGGAAAAATTTACGCGCAAAGGATAGATTGAACTTTTGTTACTAGCGGAAATAGATTCAAAAAACAAGCTGGGTAAAACGGTGACGGGTATAGCGCAACAGAAAGCGACCGATTGAAACGCTAATACGCGGGCGTCAAACGTGACGCGTTTGCTGCGCTTTGTGGGCATTGGCGCAGGATAATTTCACAATGACTGATATTCATACGCTATGACTTTCGTAATCACATTGAAAGATGAAATCGTGACTGGGTGGGATCCCGTGTGCATGAGATGTGCCCTAAGCTACTCTTCACAGCCATTGACTAGACCATCAGAAATACCAAAAAAGCGAGGGTCACCGATTTCTAATAATAGAAATCTGTGGCGAGGGT